>PJEM01007420.1:55692-96069 GCA_004023845.1 Helogale parvula
GGAGAGTGAGGGACACAGATCAAGGGAGACTACTGACTACTGGAGACGAACCATGGACTGAAGGGGGAGGGGGAGGGGGGAGGGGGTGATGGTCATGGTGGGGGGCATTTGGGGGGAGAAGCACTGGGTGTTATATGGAAACCAATTTGACAATAAACTATTAGAAAAAAAAGAAGATGTAGACAATTTTCTTTAGGTCTCTAGAATTTGCTTGCCTAAAAATCTCTATTTGTCCTAGATTTTTCTGCTCTTCCTTATTAAGATGACCCTTGTCTCATCTGGTTAAACTGTTTTTTTTTTAATGTTTATTCATTTTGAGGGAGAGAGAGAGAGAGAGAATGTGAACCAGGGTGGGGCAGAGCTGGAGAAGGAGACACAGAATCGGAAGCAGACTCCAGGCTTTGACTGTCAGCACCGAGCCTGACGTGAGGCTAGAACCCTTGAATGGTGAGATCATGCCCCGAGCCAAAGTCAGAAGCTTAACTGACTGAACCACCCAAATGCCCCTCATCTGGCCAAACTCTGATGTCCATCTTTCTGCCTACTTTTCCCCACAACACCCCAAGCCCTGCCTCAAGCCAGTGACAGCCTCTGGCTTTGCCACCATGATGCCAGACTTTAGGAATAGTTGCTTTAAAGAAGTTCTTAATTCACTTTATACTTTGATCTCTTGTAGCAGGGCAGTCCCTGGTCATTCTTTGAATAATCTGATTTTTCATTTGATAATAGTTATTTTCTGAAGACGGTAAGACCCTAAATTTCATTTCAACCAATGAGAATATCAATATTAGGAATTGTTCTCTGTTTTGTAAGAAAAAGAAGAACAAGATTAATATCAGGAATTTCTTCACGTTAGCGATAGGAAATCATTGGTAGGGTCCTTTCATGTCATTGTGCACCTACTGACGAAAGGGAAGACACTGTGTTGGCTGTCAGGGCCCGCCGTGAACAGACAGATGTGGTTGCTGTCTTCACGGGCCTGTCTCAGTGGGGACAGGTCAGAAATGAGCACACTTACGAATGGGCCCAATATCCTTCTGGTTCAGCCCCGACCATTCACGCCTGACCCTGCAGTCCTGGGTCTCTCCCCTCAGCCCAGGGGGCTGTACGTTGCCCCTCGGATGCTGTAACTAAAGAGTCAAAGTGGACAAGCATTTTAGGAACCTTTTAACATAGGTTGAAACAAAAAGATTATTTGATTAACCCTCAAATTCAATTAACCAGAAACTGAGCCCCATTTTATTCTAGTTAATTGAGGTG
Organism: Helogale parvula; assembly: GCA_004023845.1. Taxonomy (NCBI): domain Eukaryota; kingdom Metazoa; phylum Chordata; class Mammalia; order Carnivora; family Herpestidae; genus Helogale; species Helogale parvula. The sequence goes on from PJEM01007420.1 coordinate 56,953, forward strand.
TTACAAAGCGAGTCAGAAAGAGCTAATTATACCTCTTGGAGAATTTCCATATTTGCAAATGTTCTCAGCAGTATATTTTTTCTGTGCCTCCTCATAACCTGGTGAAATTGGCAATACAAGTTTTGGTCTTATTTTATAGGTATAAATACAGCTTTGACTATTTACTGTGTGGTAGAACCCCGTTCTATTAGTTATAGGGGTATAAAAATAAAATCGAAAGGACAGATTATTCAAAAAGTGACCTAGATTATGTTGCTAAAATAAGGAAATCTCAGTAAATTCAAGTACACAGGATGTAGATTGTCCGGAGGGACTTTCTCCCAGCTAAGAGAATGCTGGCGTGACCTCATTCAGAGACTATGGGTCAAGTGACTTATTGGGGCCAATTTTTCATCTCAAACCGCTGGGGTGGGTGACCGCAGGAATTCCTGAAAGATAAAGAAGATGGATGATTCTCATGGTTTGGACGGGCTGCTGCTGGAGATGTTTCCCTTCTGGGTGGTTCTTTGGGAGGGTCTAATATGACACAGGGCATGGCAGTGGCTTCCGGCATTTTCATTCACTGGATCTTCCCAGCTGGATTATCCCCCCCATATACAATACTAGTTGTTAAGTTTACTCTAATTCCAAACATATACAGAAGTTTTCTAAATTCAGGTGCAGAAATGTATATCCATCCCTCTAAAATTCCATCCAGTCAATCTGGGCTCACTCTTCCTGATTCCTACTCTAAAATGAGTGGGTCAGGGTTGAGGTGAAAAGCCATTCACAGCTCCAACTCTCGCCGGTCCTGTGTTGATCGGGTCCTTCCGTGTCATGGGCTGCAATGTGAGTGCAGACTAGAATACAAAAGATCTTCCTCAGGAACCACCAGCGAGTGAGGACTGAAGAAATGTCAGGGACAAGAAAGAAGCAAGGGAAATCAACGCAAAAATGAACTATTGGGACTTCATCTAGATGAAAAGCTTCTGCACAGTACAGGAAACAATCAACAAAACTAAAAGGCAGCTGACAGAATGGGAGAGGATATTTGCAAATGACATATTAGATACAGGGGTTGTATCCAAAATCTATAAAGAACTTAGCAAACTCAACACCCTAAAAACAAATAACTCAGTTAGGAAATGGGCAGAAGACATGAACAGACACTTTCCTTAAGAAGACATTCAAATGACCAATAGACACAGGAAAAGATGTTCAATGTCACTCATCATCAGGAAAATATAAATAAAAACCACAGTGAGATACCACCTCACACCTGTCAGAATGGCTAACATTAACACCTCAGGCAACAATAGATGTTGGCAAAGATGTGGAGGAAAGGGGAGCACTTTTCACCATTGGTGGGATGAAAAGTGGTGCCGCCACTCTGGAAAACACTGTGCAGGCTCCTCAGAAAACTAAAGACCGAACTATCCTATGACCCAGCAATTGCACTCCTAGGTATTTATCCAAGGGATACAAAGAAGCTGATTCGAAGGGGCACATGCACCCCAATGTCTATAGAGTATTATCGACAATAGAATGGATAAAGAAGATGTGGTGTGTACACACACACACACACACACACACGCACACACACACACAATGGAATACTACTTGGCAATGAAAAAGAATGAAATCTTGTCATTTGCAACAACATGGATAGGATTAGAGTGTATTATGTTAAGTGAATTATGTCAGAGAAAGATAAATACTATGATTTCACTCATGTGGAGTTTAAGAAAGAAAGCAGATGAACACAAGGGAAGGAAAAATAAGAAAAAGACCCTAAGAGACAGTTAAATACAGAGAACACCCTGAGGGCTGCAGGAGGGGAGCGGGAGGGGGGGATGGGCTAAATGGGTGAGAGCCAATAAGGAGGGCACTTTTTGGGATGAGTACTGGGTGTCGTATGTAAGAGATGAATCACCGGGTTCCATTCCTGAAGCCAAGACTACACAGTATGTGAACTAACTTGAATTAAAATAATAATAAAAAAAGAATCACTTGTGGGGCACCTGGGAGGCTCAGTCAGTTAAGTTTTCGACTTCGGCTCAGGTCATGATCTGAGATCCATGAGTTCGAGCCCCGTGTCAGGTTCTGTGTTGACAGCTCAGAGCCTGGAGCCTGCTTTGGATTCTGTATCTCCCTCTCTTTCTGCCTCTCCCCACCTCAAAAATAAATACACAATAAAAAAATTTTTTTTAAAGAATCACTTGTTTTATCTACAGTATGTGGTGAAGCTTTGGCTCAGAACAAATGGACGGCCAGCCCTGCACATCTAACGTGGGGTCTGAGATGAGAGGCCGTCCTACCGGGCGGCCCCATGTCTCCCTGGCCTCCACGCTGTGTGCCACCCCACCACCCACAGACCTGTGACCTCTCACCACCTCTGCCCTGCCCCCACTCCTGCAGGCCCCCCACCTGCGCTCTGAGTCCCTCCTCTTTTCCTTCAGAGGATCTCCGGGCCACAAGTCTCTCTCCCCTGTCTCTTTAGCATCTTCTCCATCACCCCAGTTGGCAACATAAGGTCTAATATCTTCCGTCCTGAAACAAACAAACAAAATAAATGGTGGCATTGGCAAATTTCCTGAGTTCCACAAACTTCTCTGCCCCCCTGTTACTTCCCAGCAACAGGTCATGAGGAAGCCCTCCCCCGCCCCAGCTTCTATTCACCATAACCGAATCGCTATAATCAAGCCTCTGTGCCCACTGAAGTGCCCCCCCCCCCCAAGGTCATCAATTTCCGCCATGTTGCCAAATCCATGGACGGACTGTTGTTGGCTCACCTAATCTACCGGTGGGTTTTAATACCCTCCAAAGCCAGTAGTCACCCACCGGGCAGCCTGCTAGCAGCTACAATGCAGCACCACGTGATTCATGTCCCGGAAGTCGGAGCATGACTCCCAGAGCCTGGGAGTCAAGCAGGGGCTGTCGGAACAAAATGAAAGAATCCAAAGTCAAAGGCAGAGCTTCATAATTTAGTTCACTGGACAAGCTAAAGGAAAAGAGAATCCATTCCAAGTATATGGTCAACTTGCCAAATTTGTGTCAGTATCCCATCATCACCCTCAACAACAAAAATCTTCTGGGGCGCCCGGGGGGCTCATTCGGTTAAGCGTCCAGCTTGATTTCCGCTCAGGTCATGGTCTCATGGTTTGTGAGTTCGAACCCATGTCGGGCTCTGTGTTAACAGTATGGAGCCTGCTTGGGATTCTCTCTCTCTTTCTTTCTCTCTGCACCCCCCCCCCCCCGCTCATGTGTGAGCACTGTCTCTCTCCCTAAATAAATACATAAGTGCCTAAAAAAAATCTTCTATTTCTCATATAATAGATGGAGAAGATATTCTAGATTCCATTCAGTGTGAGGGCTGGGAAGGGAGAGGTCCACAGCACCAATCAGTTACTAAAATGACTGGGGCGCCTGGGTGGCTCAGTCGGTTAAGTGGCTGACTTCGGCTCAGGTCATGATCTCACAGTTCGTGGGTTCGAGCCCAGCACTGGGCTCTGTGCTGACAGCTCAGGTCTGGAACATGTTTCAGATTCTATGTCTCCTTCTCTCTCTGACCCTCCCCCACTCATGCTGTTTCTCTCTGTCTCAATAATAAATAAAACATTAAAAAAAATAAAATGATTAATTCAGACAGCAAACTGCTATTACCCTAAATACAGAGCAACAATGTGGAAGTTTTCCTATTTTTTATTGCATTTAATAGTCGCAGGAAATGAAGGGTGAGTCAAAGTGCACATTTTCAGTCCCCATCACACATGGCCTGGGTGAGAACGCTTCATCAAACTTCCATTCGGCAAAGCACATTTGCTGAAAAACCTTGATTCAACTCTAGAATAATTATGGATGATTTACAACATTGTAATTAATACATAATCCATACTATGCAATAATCTAATTGATAATAAGGTAGATGAAGATCCCAGGACGTTGCAGGTCCCTCCCGGACTAAGGTGTAAGTCGGCGAGTCATCACCTGCCTCTGGGCGGGTCAGGGTGCCCACGGCTTTAACCGCAGGGCAGCGTTTCCTGCTCTACAAAATTGGAGGAGAACAGGAACTCTTTGCTGAGCCTGCTTCTTCCGCGGAGTCTCGCACACCCTCTCCATCCGCAGGACCCCCCTCCCCCCACAGGCTTGCCAGAGCCTGGGAGAATGTGGAGCGCGCCCCCTGCTCTGCCCAGACAGGGTCTCGAGGGATTCCGCCGGCTGGCATCAGGGGGCAAAGTGCCCAGTATGGAAAAGGAATTCAGAGTTTTGCAACCAAGTGCTTTTACAAACAGAAGGGCCATACACAAGGCTTTGCCCACATTCCTGGAGGGAAATGCTAATAGGTACCTAATCCCTTCAAACATTATCCTGGCTGCATTCGCATATTCATTCACTGGGATTCTTTCTGCGCAGGTGCTGTGTTTATTAATCAGTGGATAAATACTAAATTCAAAGCACCTCCTCACACGGTAAGTGTGCCCAACCGACAGGAGGCTATTTTGTTTACTTACATCCAGCTGAGTGCTTGGGGCCGCTGTCCTGTCCAGGAAGCTGTCTTTTTGTTTGAACCGAAGGGCACGGAGAAGCAGGGAAGAGCATGGTTTTGGAGCCAGGAACGTGGGACGCGATTGGGTGGAGCCACTGGAAGTGTAGACGTGTTGCGGAGCCTCTCCGAGCCTCGCCTTGTGGATGGGGCTGGGGAGCGCGAGCAGGGAGGTCTGAAGGGCTGCGGGCGGGTGCTCAGCGAGTGGGGGCGCTTGTTCCCCTGAACTGGGGCCAGTCCCGGGCTCCGCGCTCCGCGGGGCTGAGCTCAGCGTCTCTGCGCAGCACGGTCCCATCACTGTCCCCGTTTCCAGAGAAGGTGAGCATGGCCAAGGAGGGACCCAGGCAGTGTGGACCCAGGATCTGAGCTCTTGGCTTCTTCTCCTTTTTTAAAAATTCTTTTTAAATGTTTATTTTTGAGAGAGATACAGCATGAGCGGGGGAGGAGCAGAGAGAGGGAGGGAGACACAGAATCTGAAGCAGCTCCAGGCTCTGAGCTGTCAGCAGAGAGCCCGACGTGGGGCTTGAACTCACAAACCACGAGATCATGACCTGGACTGAAGTCGGTCGGTTAACGGACTGAGCCCCCCAGGGGCCCCTAAGCTCTTGCTTTTTGAGGCGCCCGTGCAAACAAGGGGTCCTGGTGCGTCACGGACTCTCCCCTACAATCTTCTGGGGGGGACGCAGTGTGTCACGTGCACCAGAGAGCGTGGGGGTGAGGACGGTGCCCGGAAAGGAAGGCAGACCTGTGGGTGAGGGTGCCCGGGAAAGGTGGCCCCAGAGGGGCAGAGGAGCGTGGGGGGAGGGGTGGGGTGGGGCGCGTGAGAGGGGCTGTGGGGACTTGTGTGAGCGGCCGCGTGGTGACCCTTGCACACACGGCGGGCCGCTGGGCCAGAGCTGGATCGCAGTGTCAGAGCTGAAGCTATTTCAAGAGTTGTCTGTGATATATAAGAGCTGAGGTCTGGAAACTTCTAGAAGAGGCAAATGCCTTGCCCAGTGTGACAGCTTCTGAGGCATTTTCTTTGGCAGCCGATGCCTGTCGTTGGTCCAGACGCGCCGCCGCCCATCCCTGCGGGTTCCAACCCGGGCTTCGCACCTGCCCAGCGAGGCTTCCCTGGAAAAGCCGTTTCCACGACAACAGGCCCTTTACCGAAGAAACGGTGTGAGGTCACCGGGGACAGAAATAGCTCCGTTTTCACCTTCCTTGCGCCAGGATACGGGGGGTTTGGTGGTTTTTGTCGGTCGATAGAAGAATAAAGGAGACTGTGTTTATGAGTGAGGATAATTACACGAAATTCTTACTACACCTACATATCCGAGCGTCTTCCCGGAGAAAGTCGTTGCTCATGTTCTGCAGAGGAAGCGCTGCGACTGGACACCGAGGAAAAACGAGATTCCTCATTTATCAGAGAAAAACAGTGTAAGTAGTGGAAATACAATCCGCAAACCTACGAAGAGCAGAATTTGTTTGCCATAATTATGCAAATGCCTTCTGTCTCTGCCTAAGCTAGCCATTGCTCTCGTACAGAAGTGAAGGCAAAGGCTGTTTTTAACAATATTTTTATTATACAAACAATAAACAGTCAGGACAGAGGCGAGCCTAAAGAGAAAATAAACACGTCCCGGATTCCGCAGCAGATTCTTGACTCTGGGTGTCTTTTGTATTCCGCATCCTGTGCTCCTAAAAATGTGTGATAATTTATATAATTCTTAGCTTAAGATTGTACCCTGGATATTGCTATTATGGTTACTTTTCATTCTGTGCTTAAACAAAACTATGGGGGCGCCTGGAGGACTCAGTCGGTTGAGCATCTGACTTCGGCTCAGGTCATGATCTCACAGTCCGTGGGTTTGAGCCCCGCGTCGGGCTTTGTGCTGACAGCTCGGAGCTGGAGCCTGCTTCTGATTCTGTGTCTCCCTCTCTTTCTGGCCCTCCCCCACTTGCACACACACTCTCTCAAAAATAAATAAATATCAAACAAAATGTTTTAAAAAACCAAAAATCTAATGGCTGTATACTTCTGAACAAAATTTAAATATTGCCTTTCTAAGACTATAATTTATAATGTGATTTTCTTAAATAACATCCATCACACTGGGCACAGCCTCTCACCCAACAACACCCAGCGTTCGTATTTGATGTAACGTCTTCTGGTGTCTGTACCTAGAAGGGTGCTTGGGGGGAGCACTGCAACAGGACTCACACCGGGTTGCAGGGTCTCCCATTGCTTCGCTCTGCAATTATTCATGTACTTGGGGGCACGCAGACGTCTTCCAACTTCTCATCATTAGGACCGGGAGGCGGCTGTGTGCTTGACCCCTTCGTCCTTACCGTAATTTCCTAGAAGCCCTTGGAGCCGCAGAGGCCATGTGATCAGATTTTCTAAAACCTGAAACTTTGCTACCTTCTCTCAGCAGCAGAGATCTCTCTGCTCTGTCTCTGCCCTCAGGGCGGTCATGAGCCTTCTTCTCATTTTCCCCCTAGTAACTTCAGGAATTCTAACCTTAGCTATTTTAAATTAAATCTTCATAAGTTCAAACACTTCATACTATACTTATTGGCCCCTTGTATTTCTTCTTTGTGATTCCTCAAATATTTTGTTTGTTTTTCAATTTGTGTGTATTTATCCTTTTCTTTCCCTTTTTTCCTTTTTTCTTTTTTAGCTAGGGAAATTTGTAAATGTTTAATTAAGTAAAATTGCGCATAGATTCGATACTAGGACATTTTCCTAAGTATTACTTTTACTTCTTTGCTTATTCCTCATAGACTGGGATCCCAGGCGTGCTCTCCACTTTTCAAGAACCAAAATGTTACCAATTATGGTTGTGCCATGGCGAGTAGGTCTGGTGGGCGGGGAAAGAGGCACGCCACGCAGCCATGTCCCAACAACATCGAGAAATCACATAGGATCTCCCGTGTTCTCCCCGCACAGAGTCCCGATGGAAGTCTAAATGGCAAGACTTGACAATGGTTACCTTTCTCAGAAACATAAAGCTCCACTGTCATTGAAACTATCTAAATGTATCCTTTTCTTAAAGATTCGTAAATATTTTGATACATTAGAAATATCAAGGGATCCTGGGTGGCTCAGTCGTTGAAGCGTCTGACTCTTGGTTTCAGCTCAGGTCATGATCTCGTGAGTTTGAGCTCTGCGTTGGGCTCTGCACTGATGGTGTGGAGCCTGCTTGGGATTCTCCCTCTCTCTTTTCCCTCCCCTACTCTCTCTCTCTCAAAATAAATAAAGTTAAAAGAAAAAGAACATCAAACCTTTGCCAGGGACTTTGAACAATTTCTTCCCACTTGTTACTTGTCTTTAAACTTGATGTTTCTAAATAGGCAACACGTTTTTACCTGATGTAGCAAATTAATCTCTTGATGGTTTTTGCCTGAGGTTTTGCTTAGAAAGGTCTTTGCTACCATAGATATTATGGAGTCAATGAATTCTTCCTTAGTGACTTAGGCTTTTATTTTAATCCACTTAATCTAATTTATTTTACGGCAGACAGAGAAGCAAGGGCGTAACTTGTAGGTCGAGTGTGACGCTGGCATCTTTTCTGGCAAATAGTCCATCTTCCTAATAGCACCCTTTACCTGTCAGTTCCAAGCACCACATTTCTCTCGTTTCAGTTTATATGGGAAAGTAATTCAGCCCAGAACCATGGAGCCGGTGTGAGCTGAGGGGCACGGCAGGCATGCTGTATGGTCCCTGCAAGCCCCCACACACCTCTTCTGGGGGACCGAGGGGAGGTGGAGGCTGAGTCAGGACAAGTGCCAACACTGGGAGACATTCAACTCTCACGTCTCTTGTGACCAGCTGTGTGTAAGTTTGGGTAAGTTGCCTGCCTGTTCCAGGTCTCGTCTCCTGAACACGGGCGAGGGGCTGACCACGAAGTTCCCAGGTTCCCTGTGGCTCTGCAGACCCGGGACGCCGTGGACCTGGCGCTGGTGGTGCTAGAGGGCGGGGTTTGGTTGCGCGTGTGCCATGCCCCAGGGAGCTGGTGAGTCCTCTGCCCTGTGAGTCAGCGCCATGGCGCGGATGCCAAAACCAGTAGCTGCAAAGGGCTGGTGTGAAAGCCTGTTCAGAAGGGACAGGAGGGCGGGTCCCGCAGGGGAGGCCGCCCTGCTTCGGGGACCAGAGCATTTGTTTGACCCCTGGCTTGGCTCCTCCAGGAGAGGGTCTCAAACCGGGGGCCTGCAGGTCCCATCCTGGCCTAAGAAGTGGTATTTCTCCTGCCCAGAGTCCATCCACATGGTGAAGAGCTTTGTTCCGTTTATCATTGAATTGGTTGTCAAGGTTTAAAAATCACAAAAGTCTTGATTTCAGTTTCTCTCTCTCTTTTTTTCTCAATATTTATTTTTGAGAGCGAGAAACAGAGCACAAGCAGGGGAGGGGATGAGAGAGAGAGAGACAGAATCTGAGCAGGCTCCAGGCTCTGAGCTGTCAGCACAGAGCACAATGTGGGGCTTGAACTCATGAACTGTGAGATCATGAGCTGAGCTGAAGTCGGACGTTTAGTTGACTGAGCCACCCAGGCGCCCTGAGAATGAAGTGTTTTTCATACCCTCCCCAGGCCCTATGACAATCGCAAAAGTAAAAGAACAAGAAGACTGTAGGTTCTATAGGTTCCCGGGGGGAAATGAGAGCAAACCAGTGGATGTGAAAAGGCGAAAATAATTGCCATATGTTTACTTTGTGAACAACTTATATCTGTTCAGAAATGAATTCAAAATAATATATCATTATAAAACATATATATAGTTATTAGATCTATGATCAGTGTAAGGGAGAGGGATATGAGGTGTGGTGGAAAATTTAGTAAATCACAAAAAGAAGCATTCCCATAGGCCTTTTTAATTTAATATTTTAAATGTTTTAATGTTTATTTATTTTTGAGAGAAAGAGAGAGACAGAGAGACAGAGACAGAGACAGAGACAGAGCATGAGCAGGGGAGGGGCAGAGAGAGAGGGAGACACAGAATCTGAAGCAGCTCCAGGCTCTGAGGTAGCTGTCAGCACAGAGCCCAATGCAGGTCTCAAACTCACAAACTCTGAGATCATGACCTGAGCCGAAGTCAGACATTCAACCAAGTGAGCCAGCCAGGTGCCCCCGGAAAAACACTCAGAAATACAAATCTAACGAGACTTAGTGCTGTTCAGCCTATTGCAGTCATAGCCAAGAACGTATAGGCCAACTTCTAAAGAAAAGTAAGATGAGTTAATCATTCGTAACATTATCTTCTTGTTTTTCTTTTTAATTTTTTAAGTTTATTTATTTATTTTGAGAGAGACAGAGTCAGTGTGAGTAGGGGAGGGGACGAGAGGGAGGGGGAGAAAGAAGCCAAGTAGGCTCCGCCCTGTCAGTACAGAGCCTGATGCAGAGCTTGAACTCACAAACTGTGAGATCCCAACCTGAGCCGAAACTCAGAGTCATATGCTCAACTGACTGAGCCACCCTGAGCCATCCAGGTAGAAACAATACTCCAGGCATCAGAGAGAATCTTCGTGAGGACATTTGTCCCTGCTGTGCAAGAAAGCCCAGATCTCTGAGAAACGTCTTACTTCAAAATATCCAGTAAAGTCATAAGGTTTAACAGAGACGCGTCAAAATAGCACACGTGACCACAGACTCGGCTCCTTTAATAGTCGCTCCAAATGCTGGGCTTGTTCTCCAGTCCAAGACATTCAATCCTAAATGGCGGCGCACCTCCAACCCAGGACGTGATGGCCCACCACGCCACTGCCCGGGGAGCTCTGTGCTGAAGCAGGACGTGCTGTGGGTGAAGAGTTCCCGCGGCAACCCCCTGGCGGCCCTGTGCTGAGCCCGCCGGCGGCCCACGCAGGGCCTGTGCGCTGGGTGTGCGGCGTCACTGGTGGCTGTGCGGTGGAAGAGTCAGGGGCTCTAGCCTGGGCGCGGTGCAAAAACGGGTGTTTTCAACAGAAAAGGTAAGGTCTTGCATGAAAAAGAAGCCCTCCCCAGTGTGAGCGTGGAATCCAGACAGCTTTCCCATGGATTCAGCAGTCTTTCTCACGCTTGGATTTTTTTTCTCTGCTCGTTGGTACACAAGTTTGTGATTCAGTTCATGTCCAAAATTGTCTTGGGAACACTCAGTTGAAATGATATGGCCCATTTTCCTTGGCTCAGCCTGAATGACAGCCCTCAAATTACAGAGCTGAAAGCTGAAATTTGAATCGGGTTTTGTGATTCCAGGCTCCATGAATACGGCCTGACATCGTTCATCTGGCCTTGCTCACGTGTATGGCCTTGGGAGTGAAAGCTGTAGGTACAAGGCGTTGAACTGCCATCCCATTTAGCATAGGACACTTCAAGATCCCAAAGGAGAACTTGGGAATACCAGAATTCCATAATCGAACCGGTGGGAGAATCGTCTTGCATGGATTACAGCCATGCTCAGAAGCAAGGCTGAACACAAGGCCAGTGGTTGACTCTTTAGCACCAAAGAGTTCAAGATTTTTATTCCAAATCAAGGAAGGAATACAGGTCACATAAAGAATTGGATAAAGACTGTTGCTCTTGTTCCATTTGCATGCTCTCGATTGCGACTTGAAAAAAATAATTTTTAATGTTTATTCATTTTTAAGAAACAGAGACGAGCAAGAGCGGGGGAGGAGCAGACAGAGGGAGACACGGAATCGGAAGCAGGCTCCAGACTCTGAGCTGTCCACAGAGAGCCTGATGCGGGGCTCGAACTCAGGAACCCTGAGATCATGACCTGAGCTGAAGTCTGACACCCAACCAACTGAGCCACCCAGGGGCCCCAGATTTCAACTTGAAAATAAAGTCCTTACCGTGAGGTCGTGCTATGGTTCAGTAAAATTAAAGTTGTAATTTGTTCTTTGGCAGCAGGTTTCCTGCTTCTCAAGTTCCTTTACTTATTTACATTCCTGCCCAGCCCCTGGTATTTGAAGTTGTGACCACCGGTGTGAGGTTCCTGGAGGAAGCCAGGTTCCTGCACAGACAGGCTGTGCACACAGAAGCCCTACTGTGCAGGTGTGGCGCCTTGGGAAACAGTGGCAGAAGGGATGAGTATGGACCACCATGTAAACCAAGTGGGCATCCCCACAGGCACCTGGGAAGGGATACAGAAGGCCAAGAGCATCCTGACCAGTGACTGGCAACCCTGCGTGATGCCTGCCGGTGTCCAGTCACAAAACCCAGGACAGGGAGAGCCTTCCAGATCCTCGAGGACTTTCCCGCGCTCTCCAGCTGGGGCTTGGAAGCCGGGTGAGCCACTCTAGGACTGAGCTGACCTCCCGAATCTTGACCTGTCTGGGGGTTGGGCCCATAAGGGCAGTAACTGATTTTCTGACAATAGGGCAAACGACCCACTGGAAAGACCATCCTTGGGCTCCTGTCAGATGAAGCTGGTTGATGAGCTCATATTTTTTAAAAGCTAGGCTTCAGTTTTCACAACAGTTTCAGATCCGCAGGGAGTTGTGACGACGCTGCCCGAGTCAGCTCAGGCTGCCCCGATCAACCCCATGGAGCAGGGTCTGCGGCGGCAAACATCCGGTGTCTCGCAGTTTTGGAGGCTGATTCTGAGATCAAAGTGCCGTGGCTGGATTTTGGTGGGAGCTCTTTCTCTGGCTCTCGGATGGCCACCTTCTTGCTGCGACCTTGTGCAGCAGGGAGAGAGTGAGAACGAACACACCCTCTTCTCCCGTTGGATGGGGGGCCAGCCTTACGTCTTCACTCAACCCTAATTACTGCCTACGGACACTGCCATACAGTCTCACTGGGGTTAGGGCTCCAACGCATGCACCTTAAGGACACAATTCCGTCCACGGCAGGAGCGCAGGAAGCCCCAGGCCCCCCGCACCCTGCTCCCCCACAGGTTAGCATCTCATGTTAGCTGGTACATTCGTTACAGCTGGGGATCCGACGCCACTACCCCGGCAGCAGCCGATGTCCACACTTTTTCGGGTCTCCTCGGTCTTTCCCTACAGCCCTCGCTTGACGCCAGGGTCCCTCAGGACATGGACTCTTCCCGTGTCCCTGGGCTCCTCTTAGCTATGGTAGCTCTTCAGACTTTCCTGGTCTGTTTTCTTCTGATTCCTTTTGATGGTGCTGGTCAGTTCTGAGGAGTATTGGTCAGGCACTTTGTAGAATATCCCTTGTTTGGGGGTTGCCTGACGTTCTCTTGATTTGACTGAGGTTCTGTGTTACGTGTTTTGGAGGGAAGGCGACAGAGGTACAGCGGGGTCTTCTCGTTACTGTGTCAAGGGTTGCACACTGTTAGTGTGATTGATGTTGACCCTGGCCATGTGACTGTGGTCGTCAGTCAGGTTTCTCCAGTGTTACTCTTTCCTGCCCCCATTGGCATACAGTGGGGAAGAGTAGAGAGAGAGGGAGACACAGAATCGGAAGCAGGCTCCAGGCTCTGAGCTGTCGCATAGAGCCCAACGCGGGGCTCAAACACACAAACTGCAAGATCATGACCTGAGTTGGACGCTTAATTGACTGAGCCATCCAGATGCCCCCACCATATTCTTCGGAAGGAAGCCACTCTTCATTTATTTGTTTATCCTTTTTTAATTTTTTTGAGCATTTCCTTATTTCCTGCCACTACAAGATGATGTAGGATCATTTTATATATTGCCTGTCCCAGCCACAGAATCCTCCAATTCTCCATCTCTGGTTCCTTTTATTGAGGGCAGTATTAGAAACCAAGATTTGGGTACCAGGTGTAAAGATTATGCCTTTAAACTATGATTTTAAATTTTTGTCTAATATTCTTTACTAGTGGTCAAAATTCACTTAAACGTGTTGAGCTTTTTCCATTTTTCACTGTTATAAACTATGTTCAATGAATCCCATAAGCATGTGTAATGGAGGAATTTCAGAAGAGCTCACTGAAATCCTTTATTTCACAGTCATAACCTCTAAAATGAGTCAATCTGTCACCATTGATCATAGAAACAGAAGTGTGTGCAAATGGGCATCGAATCTGTCGGCCATAGAAGGGTTCTTCAGCTCCTCCGGTTCTGGATACACCCCTCCAGAGCTGCTCATGCTTACCCGGTGGGAAGGAGGCTGTGTACAGGGTGTTGAGCTTCTGCAGCCATGCCAGGCACCCCTCTGCCTCTCATGCAGTATTTATCTGCGTTTGCCAAATGGGCATTGAGTAAATCATGAGTCCTCCCTGCCGTCTTTGAGTGCCCAGCTTCAAAGGATCCTTGCACAGAGTAGGAGTAGGTGACCAAGTGGCCATTTTGTGAAGAGTAAGGGCACAGTCTATCACTGCAGGACAGATCAGGGATGGGGGCTCATGGGCTCATGGGTGAGGTCATTGGGTTGGACCTTTGTCTCTTCTATCCTCTGTCCCCCTGCTGTTGGCTCTCTCCAAACATGGCTATTGTTTCCTTCCTTCTTGTTTTCAAATTCCACGGGGCACCAAACCACACATTTTAAAAAATGTGTCAGCCTGTATGCCACTTTTCTTTGCCCCCCAACGCCACCTATGTTCACTTTTAGTCATTTTATTTCAAGTCATCCTGGAAGAGCCAGCGTGCAGAGCCCTATCTGCAGTCCGTGGAGATCATGGTGCGGACAACTGGGTGTGGAGGGGGGGCACCAAGCAAGCCAGCAACCAGCAGATGACCACGGGCTCTGGTCCAACACACCTGTGGCTGTGAGTCCACAACCCCACCTTTCTTAGGAAGCGACCAGCCCCCCAGGGATGGCAGTATCAGCAACAGGCATGCAAATATCTCACACCTAGCAAACACGACTTCTTGTTCCTGCCTTCTTCCTCCCTCCATCTTTCCTGACTTTCTCCCCCTTCACCTCTTGGAGAAAATAGAACAAGAAACACTTTTCCCTGGGAAATCATCAGGCTTTGGAAAGAAGATGCCTTAGGGGTCCAGTGAGGCTGTGGAAGCCTGGCCTGCCTGTGTTTTACCGAATCCCTGCCAGGAGCACCTGTCCCGTGGTCCTGTGGTCCCGTGGTCCCGTGGTCCCGTGGTCCCGTGGAAGCAGCCTGAGACATGGCTTCAGGAGCACTTGCTTGAATCGTTAAAAATGTTTCCAGAGTCTGGAGTTGTTAAACCTCACGCTAAAATTTGACCTCACTTTTCCTTTCCTTATTTTACTTTTTTAGGTTGTAACATAAATTATGCTTGCAGAAACAATAAGCTAATTTCAGAGCCTTTGGACTTCTGCAACATATGGAGGTTAGCACGTACCTGCTGGATGGGATTATGATGATAAAATATGGCAGCGAATGTAGCGCTAAGCACTAAATGTTCTGAGGAGGGAAAAGGTTGAAAATGTGAAAATCAGGATTGAGCAAACAACATTGTGAAGTGGAGTCATTCTTGACTGATTTACGGATTCAGCTCATGTGCATCTTGTTCTGCGTGCAATTCCGGGAGAGCTCCCTCACGCCTCCCTTATAGGCAGGGCTCTGTCGTCCAGGATGTATCCTATACTTTGCTTCAGAGCCATTACAGCCAAACTATATGGGTCCAAGAATCAAGTGGCCATCCTGGCACTTAAGGTCCTGGTGGTTTGGAGGCCTTAGACTTGTAGATGAGAACAGCTGCAGCAGGGATATTACAATGACTCCACTAAGCTGGAAGAGGAGACATCACCTACACGGGGCCGCTGTGAGGTCCTGATGCAACTGGACTCACAGCCAAAAATAGAGTGAGTCTACTGGCTGGGCTGTTGCCTCTGATTACTGAGGGGAGACGGGATTGCTGCTCAATCGTGGGGGCACACAGGACCGTGGCTGGGACCCAGGGCATTCTCGGAGTGCCTCTCAGCACTTCTGTGCAAGATCTAACCGACAGTAAAGCCTGGTGGAAAGCTGGAGAAACCGGGTCACCGGGACAGCTCAGGTGATTAAGGGTTTGACTCTTGGTTTCAACTCAGGTCATGATCTCACAGTTCGTGGGATGGAGGCTCTGTGATGACAGTACAGAGCCTGCTTAGGGTTCTCTCTCTCTATCTCTGCCCCTCCCTTGCACATGTTCTCTTTATCTCTCTCAAAATAAATAAGTAAACATTAAAAAAAAAAAAAGAAAACTAGTGAAACAAACAAACCAAAAAAGGCCAGGATGACTGAGAACTCAGATCCCTTGGGAATTAAGGCGTGGGCTCCTCCACCATGTGGAGAGCCCAGAGAAGCCGGGTTCTGGCTGACAGCGAGGGAAATTTAAAACCATGAAAGAAAGAAGCCACAGACACCAGCACGACTGCATGACAAATCACAGAAAAAGGGTTGTAGGCACGTTGTGTATTTTCCATTTGCTG
This sequence comes from Helogale parvula, assembly GCA_004023845.1. Taxonomy (NCBI): domain Eukaryota; kingdom Metazoa; phylum Chordata; class Mammalia; order Carnivora; family Herpestidae; genus Helogale; species Helogale parvula. The sequence continues at coordinate 72,751 of PJEM01007420.1, forward strand.
ATTAAATACAAGGACTTTTTTCCTATATGCCAACCGCTTTTCACTGTCTTCCCCACTTTTCTTCTAAAAGTGGATGGAAATTAATTTTGTAATTTATGCGGGAAACTCCAGTGAGACCACGAATGAATTTAAGGAATGATTGTTATAGCTGATGACCAGCTGATGTGATTATTGGGATGATGTGTCTCCTCATTTTGGGGAAAAGGTGAGGATTTCCTCACTTCTAAGACACGTACGTGGCTGTACCTCGTGAGGAAGAAACGTATTGAGAGCTTTGCTGTTGTTATAGTGCAGTTCAAACTGTTGGAAGACATGTGCGGAAGCTGAGTGGCCAAAGGGGTGGACTGTGTCAGCCGTTAATTTGTTGCCTCTGAGCTCCAAATTTACCCTACATGGACCCTTTAAATATGTTCCCTTGCCAGCTGGCACAATGTTTGTCCATGAGGCCACTGGAGGGACATTGCCAGAGGAGGGGATTTTCCCTCCTGGCTCTGGGGTGTCCTGCTGGCGGGCTCCTGCCATGAGCATGGCTTCTGAGGCACCCAGCTCCGGTGTGCACGGTGGCCTGCCCGTCCCCCAGCAGAGCCATCTGGGTTGTTTAGGTTTTGTGCAAAGAGCATCCTCCATTTTCTCATGAACCATCTTCCTTGGCATGCTAAAAAACACATTTCCAGCACATTCTAGAGGGCTGATTTCTACCAAGATCTACTGATGTGAGACCGTAGCAACTTGTCTGCCACTGGTGAGACGTGGCTGGGCTATGCCCTGCTGGTCTGGACCCCTCAGTCCTGGCACTGGGCGGGGGACATCCCTGAGCCCTGTGTCTCAGCCCAGGGGAAAGGCTCCCTGAGACTTCTGTCCACTACTCTGTACTCTTTGGAAGTCTTTCACTTCTTTTTTTTTTAAACATTTATTTATTATTGAGAAACAGAGAGAGACAGAGCATGAGCAGGGGAGGGGCAGAGAGAGGGGGAGACACAGAATCCGAAGCAGCTCCAGGCTCTGAGCTGTCAGCACAGAGCCTGACGCGGGGCTCGAACCCATGAACTGTGAGATCATGACCTGAGCTGAAGTCTGATGCTTAACAGAATGAGCCCCCAGGCACCCTTGGGAGTCTTTCACTTCTTCCTAGCCAATCACGCGGTACCCCAACCACCCCCTTTCACGTAATTCTTTATCCCAAACTGTCCCTTGTCTAAATTACAATGTGGTTTCTGTCTCCTGATAGATCTGTAATTGAGACAAGACTATAAATGTTTGAGGAGAAAATAATACAACTTTGAAAATTTGAAACTCAGGGCTGCACCGAAGAAATAGCATGCTGTTCACACTATGGCAGTTTGGAACATTACTCGTGATTGGTTTGTGCATCTGATGCCTACGTCTTGTTCCGTTCCTATTGCTAAAACAGCTTCAGAAAATATGAGTTCAAGGCAGTCTGCATGCTTCATTTTCTCCAGTGTTGGTCAGCTTAATGCATAAAATACCTCCGTTTCAGGAAAATGTTGCAAGCTGAGTCCCTCGAACGTTTGCCAGGCTCCGCGTGGTCAAGCTGTAGACCATCTGGGCCTTCACACAGTTCAGAATGGGAATGTGGAAGATGGAAGCGTACCAACGCAAATGCGTGCATGTTTGCGAATTCTTTGTGTCTCATTTTTTTTTTGACCTCAAACTGTAATCTTAAATGAAGAAAAAAATTCCCAGAACTTCAAAGGAAAATTGCTTTTTAATTTCTGAGTGGAATGGCAGTTAGGAGCAAAGCTCTCACAGCTGTCCCGGATATAGATTTGGAAAATCATTTCTACTCATAGTATCAGGCCTCCTAGTCGGAGCGATCAGAGCCAGCCGAGGCTGGGACATCCCTTTCCAGGGGAGCCGGCCCGGCCTGACTGCCCGATGTGGGTTTCTGGGACTTGTTTGTCTCCCGGTAAGGCTGGCTCTGCTTCCCCCCATCTGCTAAATAAAATACCATCTGGGCCATAGGGTTTTTAAAATTACTATTATTTTTATTTTTTAAAAAATTTTAGAAGTATTTTTTAAGTTTAGAGAGAGAGAAAAAAAACAGAGAGCGAGAGAAAGAGAGAGAGAGAGAGAACGATCAGGGGAGGGGCAGAGAAAGAGGGGGAGAGAGAATGCCAAGCAGGCTCCAGGCTGTCAGCACAGAGCCCCTTGTGGGGCTTGAACTTGCCAACTCTGAGATCAAACCATTGAGATCATGACCTGAGCTGAAATCAAGAGTCTGACGCTTAACCAACTGAGCCACCCAGGCACCCTTAAAATTGTTATTATTTTTTAAATATTTTAAATGTTTTTGTTTTTGAGAGAGAGAGAGAGAGAGAGAGCACAAGCAGGAGAGGGGCAAAGAGACAGGGAGACACAGAATCTGAAGCAACTCCAGGCTCTGAGCTGTCAGCACAGAGCTGGACATGGGGCTCGAACCCGCGAAATGCAAGATCATGACCTGAGCCGAAGTCAGACACCTAACTGACTGAGCCACCCAAGAGCCCCAAATTATTATTATTTTTAATGTTTATTTATTTTTGAGAGAAAGAGAGAGAGAAGCGGGGCAGCGGCAGCAAAGAAGGGGGACACAGAATCCCAAGCAGGTTCCAGGCTCTGAGCTGTCAGCACAGAGCCCGACCTAGGGCTCTAACTCATGAACTGTGAGATCATGACCTGAGCCGAGGTCAGATGCTTAACCGACTGAGCCCGCCAGGCATCCCAACTTATCATTACTTTTAAAGGGAGCTGTGTGTCTTGTTGCAGAAACAGAGATCTTGAATTCTCGTGCCCGCCCCCACCTCCTCTCTGTGCCTTCAGCTGCAGCCCCTTCCAGGATCTGCATGTATCCCCCGGGCCTCGAGGGTGGCACAGGTGTGACTGGAGAGTGGATGCAGGGACAAGGGACAGCGTCCTCCCAGGTGAAGGCCCTAAATCTGCAGCTCCATCGGCCTTTCTGTAGCTTTGACATTCTTCCAAGGGAGTCCGGGATCCTTCTGGGAAGCAGAGGGTGTGGTGTGTAAGCAGGAAAGTATGAATTTCCGCAGAGGCTAACTCACCGGACGCTCTTGGGAAGCTGCTTGCCTGCTTTGGGCGGCCTCCACGCTGGCAAGTGCCAGGGGCTGGGATTCCTTGGAGCTCAGGAATGTCATTACCTGAAGTGTCCTCCTGAATTTCTTATGAAGAGCCCCGCCCTGGAAAGACCGTGGCAGCAACAGGCCATGGACCCCGAGCAAGGGTGTGCGGAGTGTGCGCTGTGTGGAGCCCCGCGTCCGCGTACCCCGGCTGTGAGAATCAAGGCGACAGAGGCTTTCAAAGAACACTCCACGGATTGAAGTCCCCGGATGGTCTGGGGAAAAGGGGGGCCTTGGTCAAGATTTTGGAAGTTAAATTGGCAGAAGTTTCCGGGCAGGTCAGGGTGAAGAAGGAGGGAAGTTGGCGTCCCGGTGTGGGTCCGGTGTGGGCTGTGGGGGAGGGGACCTCCGTGGTGGCCATGGGGCCAAGCACCATCTGCTTGGGATTTGGGGCATTTGCAGGGTGACCCTAAAGTCACTTAGACCCTAAGTGGACATCTTGGAAACATAGCAGCCTCATTAGGAGGTGGTTAAGAGCCCCGTCCCCGGGGAACCCTCATGATCTAACCAGATCCTGTCATTTTCCAAAAAAGAGAGGTTACCCAAGAGGGGGCTGGGGATTGGTCTCCAGTCCCGCTGGGAGAGCCTGCCCCTCGCCATGCTCCCGCCCCCATTTGCTCTGCCTCTGGTCCCAGCTTCCTGCAAGCTCCAGACCTCATGGGTGGGAACAGCAGCGAACCAGGAGAGGTGTGGGCCTGCAGAGAGTGCTCTGCTCACGTCAGCCGGGCTTCCTCGAGCACCTACTGTGCAGCAGGCTCTGCAGCCCCGCTTTGGGCCTGCTGGCCGTGTGATCTGGGTGGTCCACTCGCCCTCCTGAATCTTACCTTCACCGTTGGTAAAATGGAGGTGGTACCGGCTTCCTGTATAGTTGGTGCAGTAACTATTAAATGAGCCAAAGCACGTGGGACTGAAGGCATGACCTCAACCCCTGCTTTATAACATATAACAACAACACGGGGCCACTTATCTGCTGATTTGACCACTTGTGCCGAGCGTTCATGATGAGCCTGATACCGGTCCCACGCTGAAGGCACAGTGGTGGAAAAGGAGGATTGGACCCCCACCCCCCAAATCCCGCGATTCCAGTGTCCAAGTTCAGGGACGTTTTGTATGACTTCAAATGGTTCTTCTTCTTTTTTATTTTACCAAGACAGTCTTTGCAGACAGTGCTTTTTTTTTTTTTTAAGTTTAGTTACTTATTTTGAGAGAGAGAGAGGGAGAGAGAATCCCAAGCAAGCTCCGAGCTGTCAGTGCAGAGCCTGATGTGGGGCTTGAACCCATGAACCGTGAAATCACGACCTGAGCCGAAACTAAGAGTCAGATGCTTAACTGACTGAGGTGCCTGGGCCCCATAACTTTGAATGGTTTTTAGAGACACACTCCCAGCCCTGGCCCGGGACTAACCTGCAAGAGACCCTCAGTGTCTGTCTGTGATTGCGTGACCCTTCTCCACACTCCAACGACCGGGCTCCCCTCCCTCACTCATAAGGATGTAGGTAGCAGAGACAGGCGGGAAAGCTTTCTGACCTTTCTGGCGTGCACACTGCTCACAACTATGTTTTATCATAAAAGAATCTACTGTTTTCCCGTGTTCGAAGACTTAGAAACACACTGAAGGTCGATTTAGGTGTAAACTAAACATAAGGCTTTGTTCCCCTACTTTCTGGTGCTCCTGGTGCAATGAGTGGTTTTGGACATGGAAGGAAAAGGCATCACTGCACAGCTCACAAGACAGCCTGAGCGGCCAAAATACCGAGGTGACTCACCCCCGTGCTGTAAATGTTACTCTGTCTGGGACTGTCAGGGCCTCTGACAGACTTGGAACTGCAGGAAAACTTAATATATGGGTTAGCCTTTCAATTAAAAAAAAGGTAGACTCAAGAATGCAGTGGCTTGAAATTTCTTTGACAGAAAAAAGCCAAAATGTCTTGTTTTGGTGTTTGTGCCTTAGAATCAAGAGCTAGTTTCTTGGATTTGTGGGATTTTTGTAAAAATGACATGGTAACTCCTGTTTAAAGACCTCGCCTTTGTATGTTATTAATCACCAACCAAGTCATGGCATTTGGTTTAGAAAACAGTAATGAGTGTAATGGTGGGTACCTTGGAGACAGACAAACAGTCATCCATTAAAAAACATTAAATAAAGATAACAGAATAAGTTATTTCTAGTACATTTAGTTCTTTAGAAGCAGAGTTCTTGACACTTGGTTAATAACAATCAGTGAGTTATTCAAGTAATCGTCTGAGATGGTATGTCTCCGGGGATCATCTTGCATTTCATTAAGACTATTTTGGGTGTGAATTTCCAGTGTCGCAAGCCCCGGACTCTTCACTCTTTTCTGGCGCTTTGCGCCCAGGGACGGTTTCGGCGATGGCTGTGGGTTTCACATCCAGCACCGATGCCCCCATGGATGGCGCCTGCCCATCCCCTCATAGATATTTTTTCTTAAACTACTTTGTCATCCCAATTTGTAACTGGGGAAAATAAGGGAGTTTGAATTATTATTCACAATTATGTTGCTGAAGTTTTAGTTTGCTCAGAATTGGAATAATGACTTAAAATGGGGGCAGAAATGGTGACAACTCACGTCTGTGGGTCACTCAGCATGGAGCAGGGGTCGCCACCCAGGGACATGGTTCCCGGCTGGTGGCAGATGACAGTGTTTCCAGTACCGCAGTAGAATTTCCCAGTGTCCCCAGAACAAGAGAAAGAGCGAGCGTTTTTCAGTAGTCCAACCACCCCAAGAGTCGTAGCACCTGACAGTTGTGGTACTACCTCTTGAAATAGTCTGTCAGGAATCAAGAGTTCCCATAGACTCACTCTGTGTCTGATAGACGTCTCCATGATTCTTGGAAGATTTAAAGTGTCTGTTGGTGCCCTTGTGAGTTTGCCGTCGTACCCTGCAGTGGCTTGGCGCGTAATTTAGGAAAAAGTTCTCCTGAGCTAAGTCCTATTAATATCTCAGCTTTACAGATGAGAAAGCAGAGTTTGAGGAAGGCAAGGTTCTAGCCAACATGACCCAACTGGTAAGAGGCAGTAGGACAAAAAGTCAAACCCGGGATCGTTGGTTCCAGAGCACACACCAGTGGCCTCCATGCTTGTTGCCCCGCTTCGGATTATGGGGAGAATGTCAGGTCTCTAAAACCAGGATGGCAGAAGGGAAAGGGAGAGCTGGGGACGAACGTCGGGGCATGGCCGGTGGAAGGGTGATCTAGAACCAATTCATTTGATCATTTTTCCATTCTCTTCATTCATCTGAAAAGCACACATGGCTGACCACACAGAGCTCCCAGTCCAGAGGGAGGGAGGGAGATGTTGGGAGCCATTCCCGTGTGCCATCCTCAGGGCATGAGCACGGAGCGGGGTCGGTGCCAGGCTGGGCGGGAGGCAGAGCGACAGGCAGGGTTGTGCGTGGCAAGGACAGAGCTGGTTGTGCAGAGAAAAGTCATCAGATAACAGCACAGCTTCTGGAAATTGCCGAGACAGTCCTTGTATTTCATTACCAAATGGCGTGTGCCGGCCTGACTCATCCGCATTGTCTCACCTTCGTCAGATCGCCCTAGTTACACATTTACTAACGGTGAATGTGCGTGATCAGCCGCCTGTGAGATGTAGGAGCTTCTTTGCATTTCACGGTGGTGAAATTCACACTTGGCTCCAGATGAAATTTGAAAATAGAAATTCGGTGCCTTAGCAACTTTGACTTATGTTTGCTTGTGTGTGTTTTTCCTTTTTAAAACCAGTAAGTATGTACGACTCCACCCTTTGATCAAATAATGCATGATTTTCCCTTCATGCCAGGTCATTTTTTCCTCGGAGGAGGCCACATTTTACAAATGCAGCAGTTCAAGGAACATTTCTTGAGCACCTGTGTGCAAAGGGACTCAGAGGCAGTCACTTCTCCACCCAGGGCTCAGTCTGCTGGGGGAGATCCAGGGGACCCACCGGCACAGAGTACATGCTCAGGGGGTGTGGGCTTAGCAGACTCGTTAGAAGTAAGTAAGAGCAGGGAGGATGCAGCCAGAAGGAGTGCCAGGTGCAAGACTGGAGGCCTGTGGTGGGTGGCCGTCTGGCGCCCATGGCTGCTGGGTCGTGGAGCTACAGTCTCCGGGAATGGCTGCTCTGCAGGCCCCAGGGAAGGAGTGTCTGGAGAGAAGGCTGAAGCTGGTGGGGTATGATTATCAGGAGCTGCGTTACCTTGTTGGGAGACTGGACTTTTCTTGAAGCCCCTGAAGGATTTTGAGCAAATGAGGGTGATAACCGCCATGATCTGACCCATCAGAGGAGCCACAGATCTGCAGGGCAGCCCTTAGTACGTGTCATGCTGTCTAAAATACATGTTTACAGCCCTACTGTTTTTCCATCATCACTCAACAAATGTGGATTCGGCTTCGACTGTGTGCCAGGCGCCCGGGTGGGGTTGGGTTCTGAGGGTGACCTTCTCTCTGGCCAGGAGCACTGGAGGAACACCAGTGCTACCCACAGGAGCCCGTTTGTCCCCCTCAGGTCCCGCTCACCCTCCGTCTCCCCTTCTATCTCATTTCAAAGTAGAAATAAGGAAAAGCCTCAGGATGCTGGCAAAGTTTATAAAAAATCCTTGGGTGATTTTTGTCCACACTGAAGACTACTTCTCTCTGCTTCCATTGACAGGGAATGGTCCCCGAGTCGCCACCTCACAGAGGTTATGTTTCTCTGTCTTTTTGGGTTAAAAAAATATGGCCTGCTGTATGTCTTTTAAAACATTTAGCAGAGCATAAGAACATTTTTCCTTTTTCCTAAGAAGAGAGCAAAGTGGTTTCTTTATGCTGCCAGACTCCGGCAGAAAACTGCTCTGCTCTCCAACACAGGGCTCCTCTGCCTTTTTTCTTGATTTTGTTTCCTATTCAAAAGTTCTGGTAAGGTATTATCTGTTGTGTGTGCATATGTGAGAGAGAGAGAGAGAGAGAGAGAGGGAGAGAGAAAGTTATAGAGCATTCTAGAAGCTCAAGAACCTCTTGCTGGATGTGTGCCGAGGTAGCTGAGGTATGTGTGGGGTAGCCTCCCCATCAGTCACCCAGCTTCTGTGATCCAGGGAGGGGCTGACCTTTATGGTCTACACCAACAGGCCCCTGTGCCCTCTGCCTTCTGCGGGGGGTGGGCCAGTGTGAACCAAGTGCAGGAAATGGGAAGAGGAGAGGCAAGTGAGGTCAGAGTATTTAGGTACATGCTAAGTGCCACCCCATAAGGCCCTGTGGTTTGGCTACGTCCCTTCACCAAGGATGATAGCTCCAATCACACACTTGTCTCCTAACCATCCTGGTTCTGGCCCACAGCTGCGATGGCTCCTGGGGCCCCACACTACTTGCCTTCGGTTGCCCCCAGTTGTCCTCAAACTCCCTGTCGGGAGTGTCATCACACCAGCTGGGTTTTGCCCAGATCCAGCCTGAGGCAGGCAGGACTGAACCACGGTGACACGAATGGGGAGTTACAAAGCCACCTTCGTGGCCCCAAGATGGTGGCACAGGGTCAGATCTCTCCTCTGAGTCTGTGCCCAGGAAGGCACAGCCTCATGACTGGTGGCCCGGAAATTACAGTGCACACCTCCTTCACTTACACACATTAAAGTACAATTTACATGCAAGATAAGCCCGTTTTAAAGGGCAGCTCTGATCATTTTGACACACGTACCAACCATGTGCCACAATCCAGACACAGACTGGCCCCATCACCTCCTAAACTCCCCACAGCCTTTTGAAGTCACCCCGTCCACTCCCCGCAGAGCCATAATGCAGCGCCACCGTCCAGGCTTCTTTCAGTCATGTCACATGGGCTCTCCGTTTTCATACCACATTTTCTTAGAATTCATTCTGTAAACATGAGACTAAATTGTAAAGGCATGTGGAATATTTCTCATTATGCAAGCTCATACCCACCTCTTAAGGCAAACTATTCCATTGATGAATAACAATAATGATTGGGGGGAAAAGCAGCCCTGGGGGTGTCAAAATGTCCCCTTCTATAACTCTTATTTTTAAAATTTTTTTAACATTTATTCATTTTTGAGAGACAGAGAGAGGACTGGGTAGGGGAGGGAAAGAGAGAGAGAGACAGAGACAGAGAGAGAGAGAGAGAGAGAGACAGAGAATGAATCTACACTCCAGGCTCCAAGCTGCCAGCAGAGCCCAGTGTGGAGCTCAGACTCACGGACCATGAGATCATGACCTCAACTGAAGCCTGACGCTCAAATGGCTGAGCCCCCAAGGCTCCCATATTTTAGATTGAGATATAATTGCCAAATATATGAGTTTCAGACGTACAACAGAATGATTTGATGATGTATGCATATACTGTTAAATGATTAACACAATAAATTTCATTAACACCCATCATCTGACATGGCTAAAATTTTCTTTCTTGGAATAAGAACTTTTAAAATGTACACTTTGAGGGGCACCTGGGTGGCTCAGTTGTTTAAGTTCCGACTTCAACTGGGGTCACGATCTTGCTATTCATGGGTTTGAGCCCCGTGTCGGGCTCTGTGCTGAAAACTCAGAGCCTGGAGCCTGCTTCCGATTCTGTGTCTCCCTCTTTCTACCCCTCCCTTTCTCACATTCTGTCTGTCTGTCTCTCAAAAAAAGATAAACATGAACAAAACTTTAAATCTACTCTCTGAGCAACTTTCAAGTGTATAGGACCATATTGTTAACTACAGTCACTATGCTACACATTACAGCCCCAAGGACTTATTTATCTTTTTGCTGGAAATGTGTACGTACTGATTTTCTAAATTCGCAAAACATTCACTATTTGTGCTGAAAGTTTATGGATTTTTTAACCAATACATAATACCATGAGTCTACCACTACAATTTTATTCAGAATCGTTTCACTGTCTTAATGATCTCCTGTGATTCACTTTTTCTTTCTTCCCCTCCTCCTTCCTCCTCATAACCACTAATCATTTGACTGTTTCTACAGTTTTGCCTTTTTCTAGAATATCATATAATCAGAATCCTCCCATATGTAGCTTTTCAGATAGATTTCTTTTCCTTACCCATATGCACTTAAAGTTCCTTTATGTTTTTCATGGCTTAGTAGCTCATTTCCTTCTATCACCAAATACTATGTAATTATATGGATCTACCAATACATCCACTTTTTCTAATTTCAGAATTTTTTAGGCTCTTCTGTACAGATCACCATGCCGTCTGTGAATAAAAATGTTTTTATCTCTTCTTTTCCAATTGCACTGATAGGACCTTGAGTGATGACTGACTTTCTAAAACCCTTCCCATGTGACCACCTGAGGCCATGTGAGGAAAGCTTGGTAGAAAATTTACAGTAAATGCTTAAGGCAGTGACACAGTGTCCTTACACAGGGCACCGACCTCCCCTGCAATTAAGGTGCTTTAGTCTTAAAACTGGGGGTGAGATCCAGTTAGAAGATAAATAAGAATGAGGGGCGTCATGTGCAACACGGTGACTGGAGCCAAAGTCGCTGGGTGTTTGACAGGAATGTTGCCGAGAGAGTAGATCCTAAGAGCTCTCATCACAAGGTACTTTTTTCTCTTCTTTTTATTCTGTCTATAGGAGACGATGAATGCTAACTAAACCTATTGTGGTCATCATTTCGCAATGTATGTAAATCAAACCCTCACGCTGCACACCTGAACTTAGACGGCGACGTGTCAATTATTTCTCAGTAAAACTGGAGGAGAGGCCAGGGCTTCCTGCTGGGTGCCTCAGTCATGTTCCTGCTCACTGGACTCAGAATTCTTCTAGTTATATATATAAAGTAAACCTTTAGTGGGCTTTTCATCTCTTTCATCCATAGGAGGCACTTGATAGATCAGCCAGGACCACAATTCCCTGTGGTATAAAGCACATTACCATGCTGACCCTGCAGCCCCCTTTGATATGGATGGTTAGGCGCTGCTATTGGCCACAGTCACTCTGGGATTCCGTCATTCCTACAGAAATCAGGTCAGAGGGTCTCTTTCACATCTCTCTTTTTATCCTCACTTACAGAGGACGCTGGGGCCAAAGGTTTTCGAGGAGGCTGCTTCTCAATTCCTTATTTAGTGTCCTTTGGGACCCCCTGAAGACAAACTCAGGATGAAAGCGAGTGGGTTCCACACAATAAAACCCAATTCCTTGTCCTCATCTCCCTAAGCATTTGGATTCCTTTCTCCACACTGTGCTGCCGAAGTTCTGACATCTTGACCTCGTCAAATGTAGGTCACCATTAGATCCAAGTTTCAGTCAGTGAACAAGGCCAACTAGAAAAGCCATTCCAGCTGGGAAAGCTAGAACACTAAACCCTGAATCTTGCGAAAAGTGTTCCCATGTTGGCAAGTTCAGCCTCATCAGTTACGTTCCCATCGTCCTTGATTTGGTGCTCTTAGAATCTGCATGTACTTTATGTTTCTGCCTGTATAAATCTTTACAGCACTTTTAATGTCTGTGCCATCACCTTCTGCTGGAGACCCTGGGTCCCCCATGGATCTGAGCTACTGGACCAGAGGCAGTGAGAGGTAGTGGGGAGGAGACTGGGGTGGGCACGGTCATCCCAATAACTGCCCCGTGTGGTGTTCCAGAAGCAAGGAAGGGTGTCTCCTCAGACACCCAGGAGGGTCTAATGCTTCCGGGAAGGGGAACTAAAGGAGATTTGTGGCCTCAAGGCTTTCAGATTGTTCTAAGTGGACCCAGTATCCCCCTTCCAAGTCTCAGTGCCTGCTTATTCCAAATTAGTTGCTTTTTCCTTAACATACAAGTCTTGTCAAAGTTGCCTATCAACTTGGTTGGAGTTGATTGAACTCACAACCAGCTTGGTTCGTTTAACTCACATAATTAGATTTGTGACTGAATTTCAGTTGTGTCTGTCAGGTGGACACATAAAAATAAGTAATACTTTCAAGTGTACTGGAGAATCCTTTGCATTCTCTGTACATGCTTGAGCTGAGAGTTTCAAGGCCAGAGAATATCATTCTTCTTTGTGGAAAATGTCTAGGACCGTGAAAGGCAGCTACCCACCTCATACTTGAAAGTTGCAAGGAGCTGGAGAAATAAGAGACCTCTCTGGAGATTTAGAAATATATCCCCTGGCCCAGCAATGGGTCAGTAATCATGGCTTATACCCAGTTATAATAGGCATCAGGATGGCCACTTAAATGGAGATGTGACCTCATCAATAACTCAGCATATCGTCAAGGTAAAGCTGGAAGATTCGGCTGGCAAAGAACTTGTTAGATTAAAATAACTTATTCCTTACAGTGACAGCAAAAGCAGGAATAGCAAAGGTGCCACATCCCCCTTGTCTCTCGTCCAATAGGATGATAGCAACACGGCAGAGCCCAAGTATGCCAGCATGAGTCCCGGGCACTCTGATGTTAAGGGACTATTTCATGCTGCACCTGGAGAGTTTTATTGGCTGCAGATGTGCCCTAAAGGTGGGGTTTGGGGGTGCCATGGGGTGGGGGCAGTGAGAAGGCCTCATACCTCATCAGAACCTGGAAGGTGATAAGAAACAGTCTCATGAGTGGGAAAGAGCTTGGTAGCAGCTCCTCAGAAGCCTCTCGTGCTCCCACATTCTGGTAGAATCACAGGGTGTTTTGCCAAGTTTTGTGTCAGCTGTGATTAAACCTTGCTAACATGACCCACGTAGAGATGTGTAAGATCACCAGGCACCATGGTGCAGGCATTTCTTAACACATATTTGTGGCATATATTCCCAATGGAAATGAAAAGATTGCTTTTTGGAACCAAATATTCCCATCCATGTAATTCCACAATCTTCCATCTTCTAGCTCAGGCCACATGCTACTTTAGTGATGCATCCAAGCCCATGAGCCCAGGAAACCAAGTACATAGCGGAAAGATGCCTGGACTTCTCTTGCTATGAAAATGCTTGCATGCTCTCACAGTTGGGCCTCGTATATTATAGAAATTCATGGGGCGCCTGGGTGGCTCCGTCGGTTAAGCCTCCGACTTTGGCTCAGGTCAGATCTCACGTTCGTGGGTTCGAGCCCCGCGTCGGGCTCTGTGCTGACAGCTAGCTCAGAGCCTGGAGCCTGCTTCCGGTTCTGTGTCTCCTTCTCTCTCTGCCCCTCCCCTCTCATGCTCTGTCTCTGTATGTATCAAAAATAAATAAAACATTAAAAAATAAAACAAAGAAATTCATAATTAGTTATCTAGGTAGCTACTTTTGGAGCTAAGCTTGCCTAGGATGCAACAAGCTTTCTGGTTAAGAATACAGCAGCGATCCTCAACTCCCACAACAACCCTCGCCCACTGACTTGGCAGAACCCTAGTTTCATGAGTACTTCTTGCCAAATTATGTTGGGGTTCCTACACAGCAACAGGGGTATGTAAATTACCTGTACCATATCATCACTTACCCATAAATCACACTTGTGCCGGCTCATGGGAGTAAGGTGCAAACACCAAAGTTATGGGTTTTTTCTTTATTCTCTAAGTTCATGTGCATGTGATATTTGATCCTGGTCCTGGACTTCTGGATCTACATTTGGATGGTGATAAAAAGAAAAAGAAAGAATATGGACAGGAAGCAGAAGAAGCATAAGCATTAAGAGGAGGAGGGAGACCCCACTATTGTTCAAGCTGATGACTTTATTATCCTTTCACAGATGAAGCTCCCACAGGCATCATCTAGACTGGATATCATTTTCTCTCTAGCCATTTCCCCAAACACTAACCACCATATTCATTTCACTAAAACTGCTCTTTCCAAGACCACTGTGGAGCCACTTTGGCAAGACCAATGACTTCTTCCCCATCTTCATTCTGTCTTCTCTTTTGACTATATTCAACTCTGTTTCTATTGCCTCTCTTAGAACTTTTCTCAAGCATAAGTATCTGGCATTCCACACTTTCATTTTTGTCATCTGATTCCTTTCCCCTAATGGGCCATGCTGGGCAAGAGACAGTTTTGACACACAGGACATGAAAAGGAAACCAGAATGGAAAGCCTTATCTGTTATGATGCATAGAGCCGAGAATGAAGTTTGGATGCTGTGTTCCAGAGAAAGAGCTGAATGAAGGAGACAAAATGAGTGATCAAATGAGAAGGTGTACAGTGAGGAGGTGTGATAAGGCATAAGGAGATGTGAACAGGGAACGCTTGGGAGTGATTGGTGGGGATGCTCTGTTTCGTTATGTTCTAATGATGTCTACCTGTGCCTCTGGCTCATGTGTCTTCTCAGCACTGCCTACCTACACCATAGATAGAAGAAGTCCTAACCCTCACTACTGCCTTTTAATGCTTGGGTGAGAGAAATTTCTGCTCATCTCCTTGGACTTAGGAATGTATATATCCACCTCTTAGTCTTGATCATTGTAGCTTCTGAGATGTTGGGCACTTTTGGTCTCATCAATCCTGCTGCCTACCTGAAATAAAGTCCTAAGGTTTGGGAAACCAGGGCTCAGACATAGAGTACAGAGCAACTAGGCAGTAGAGCCATTCCATGGTCTAGGTGGGGGTGGCAGACTTGAATGGGCAGTTGCACCTGTTCTATAGAAGGATGTGTCCCTTACTCCTTGATCAGGACTTCTTTGAGCAGTTAAACCTGCAACTTCTTTCTGATGATTTGCTATGACTGAACACAAGGAGGCGAAGATATTCCTTATTAGCTTCTGCACACAGAGGCCAACTCAAGTGTTGCAATGTGTTGTCAAGCTCTTCCCTCTACCCCTCATCAACACAAAAGTTTTTAAGTGGTTGGCTACCTCTAGGAATATGGTATGATCAAACAAGGTACTGTTCAGAAAACTCATGGAGACTCTTAAGAATAGGATTGCTGGCTTGCAGGAAGGTCCCTGTCAGCCAGCCTGTTTCCTTGTTCATCTCAGTACCTGCACAAGGGACGCTGGAAGGAGTGGTCTTGGTGGCAGAGTAGGAGGTCTTGCATGGGCCCAATCATATGGGGTTCACTCTTACCAAGATTAATCTACTATTGCCAGCACTGAAAGTCTAGGCTATCAGCAGCAGGACTCAGTGCCAAGCCCTCAGTCTCGTACCATCCCTATGAGAAAAGCCAGCCAGCTGCTGACAGTTGACTGTATCATATCCTTCCACCTATAAGGGTAGTGACTCATCTTTACTAAAATTAACATCTATTCTGGATATAAGTTTTTTCCCTGCACACAATTCCGTTGACAACTCTGGCATTCAAGAGTGAACTGAATGTCTGTTTTGCTGACATTAATTCCCCAAAACATTGCTTCAGACCAAAAGACCTAGGTTTACGAGCCTGAACATATACCATATCACCATATATGCATCATCATCCGGATTAGTAGATTAAGGGTTCAGACCTTCTGTTTCATTGGGGGTATTGTACCCCAAGATGCAATATATGGACTAAGCTCATAGCTGATGCATGAGTTCCATTAGCTAAATAGGAAGACTTGGGTGATAAGGATTTGAAGTAGTACTGCCTCTCACAACGTCACTTTCAATAATCCAATGTGGGATTTGTGCTTCCCGTTCTTTAACATCAGGCTCTTCTTGAGTACAGGCTCTGATTCCCAGGCCAAGAACTTCCTTCCGGGACATGTTTGCTGATTCAGAAGCTGTGAGTACAGCTGTGAGGACAGCCATGCCAGTGGATCATCAGGCAAGTATTGAAAGGTAACTGACACTTATCACAAGGAACTGGGAAGAAGAATTTCTGGAGTCCCCGGGATTCACTAAGACATCATCGAGTGCTTCTAAGCCAGTGATGTCAGTGACAGACAATTGCAACAATCGTGACCTGGCAGAGGCAAGGGAAACCAAGCCTTCACACCTTTTAGGGGTGAAGATTTAGGTCATCTGACCAGAAAATCAACTTAGACCAACCAAAATGTTAGCTAAAAGTGAGGGAGACCTGGAAAGGATGGTGATGAGGAAGGGATGAATAGTGATGAAAATCTCACAACAATTGTAGCAATAGAACTTTACCCGATTCAGCTAACCATGTGTGTTGTCTTGAAGATTTGATCTTGGTTGGAGTGGATGTAATGTGGGGCAGGTATGGATCTGGGGAGTGTAAGGGATCCATGTATCAGACATCTTTGGACTCCTGTCTCACCTTTCTTGGCCTCACCTAGATTCCAGCTATGTCTGTGGTAGGAAGCTCTGTGGGACTTCCACTCACATTTTGGAGACGTCTCTGGCCTCAAGAATGAGCCCATATACTTCACTCTCTATCCTGGAGTTCCTCCAGCTCTGTGGATGTGGTTGGTCCCCATATGGCACATATATAGGGACAGTGTAGTAGTATGGGTGTAATATTGTCCCTGAGGACAACCAGTGTGGCATAGGGCTGATAAATAAATGCCTTCCCTCTTGATCTTTGGGGGAGTGAATTATAAGAGGCATACTCTATACTAAGGTCCTGGGTGGGATTGAGTACTTTTGCCCATACCATTGACTCTTATAATGCACTTTACATAGACTTTGCTTTTCCTCCTTCCTTTGCTCTTTCTGGTCCTTTATTTCTTTTCTCTGAGATCACATCTCTAATAAAATTTACACACACAAGAACTTGGGTCAAACTCTGCTTTCAGGGCAGTGAGTTGGAGAGGAAGTTAGTCTGGGCACTCTCTCCCAAGGATCAGCTGACAGCTTGAGTTAGCCAGCCATGTAATGGGTCCAGATGGGATAACAGTAGTGGGACAACCAAGGTTGCCATGTGGGTGGCTAATGGGGCCAGACCCTGTGAGAGCTGTCTCTGCAAATACTTGATAGTTTTATCCTTGTGCCCTCCTGGTATGATTTCACTCATCTTCATCTCTTTCCTGAGCTTTAAGTGTGAACTAATATAGCCACAGGCATGTTTCTGGCCAAAACCAAGTGTGTTATCTTCCATATCTCTTCCCCTGAGCTTCTATTGCTGTTGATGTTGTCACATCTTTTCAGGCCCATGATGGTGGATGTCTCCCTGATCATTTCTCTTCCCCACAACCAGTGACCAGTTCTGCCTCCTCAGGGTCTCTCTAACTTACCCCTCCCTTTAGTTCCACTTGTGTCTGTTCCAAGCGAGACCTTTTTCATCTTTCTTGGTGTTAAACCATCATTTCAGAAGCAGTGTGTCTGACTATAGCATCTACCCTGTCACCCAGCAGTCAAAATCACTCTTCATTATTACCAAAATTTTTGTTCTAAAACCTCTCATTTGTCCACTTAACAATTATTTGTTGACTTGCTATCTTCCAGCAGCTGTGAAAAGAGACAAATTTTGAATTCCTTGGCTTAGTTTTCTAGAATGTTCACAAGCTGACTCATATTTATTTCTTTCTCATCGTTTCCAACCTTCACATTCTACATTACAGCTCCACTGAGCTACATGGTGACAACCAAACCTTATCAGCCCGTCTTTTATTCAGATGATTAGTCCAAAGAGGGAGAGAAGGAAGATGTTTTCTGATCCAGTGCTATTCTCAGACACACAAAAAAAGACTTCAGTGCATCCAAACTTGGAGGATCTGATCTATAGAGGGAAGCTGAGCAAGATGTCTTCCAGCTCTCTAGAACAGTGTGTACGATGGCCCTGCGGCAGGCAGGAGGTCTCCTTTATAGTGATGGCTCCAGAGCATCAAAGCCCTTAGGCAAGGAAACAGTCTGAAAGACTCACATCTAGATCCTCATCCATCTCTCCCCTTCTGTAGGATTTGGACCACCCTTCAGTCTGTCCCATCATCTTGCTGCAACATTTTGTTCCCAGTGCCCAAACTCTGGCCACCCTGAGTTCTGACCTTACTCTTCACTCGGATGGAGTTTTGGTCCTTTCCTTATGCTCCCCTAGTATCTGGCCACACAACTTACTCACTGTTCTTGCTCTTGATTTCCCTAACTTATGTGATGATAGTTCAGATAAATCTACCCAACAATGGGGCCAGAATCATCATTTTGGGGCAAAATAGGAAATCTGTGGTGGCACTAATGAGGAGAGAATCTTCCCTGATGAGACAGCATGTACAGAAAAAGAGCTGTGGGGGCCTGAGTGCTGGTGGGACAGGAGCAGCCAGAAGACAGAAATATGACATGAGTAAAGAGTTGAGAAACATCAAGGCTAGAAGAGACTCAAAAGCAGATCATACTGGCCAATATCAGAGCTGGAAGCTACATGGATCTGGAAGCTACAGAACGTTTATGATACCTGAATGCCAAATGATCTAGCGTCTGCAGTGTGGTCGGGGCAGACAGAGAAACCAATGGGGAACCAGAAATTTGAGTTTTGTTGTGACCTTGTAACTAATCAGTCACTTGACTTCCCTCCTCCAAATGCTAGCTAATCTCTGGGGTCCTGTCGTTGGCAGTTATTTGGCTAAGAACCACTGGGTTTCCTTCGTGGGCACCGCCTCTTCCATGCAGGACTTGGTTCTCCCTAGTGTACACACCCAGACAAGACTCGATCATCCCTACTACCTGGATGTTTGGGACTTCCTTGATTCCCCCTTTAAGCTTGTTTTTTAAAGCTACTTTCCAGTTATGCATATTCTTACAATAAATTTCTTTTTGGGTTGAAGGAGTCAGAGTCGATTTCCGTTGCTTATAGCCAAAGGATCCAAAATGATGCAGACCCTTTTTGGCTCTAACCCTTGATCCTCTGTAATTTCAAGCATCAAGATGTCATGAATTTAGTGGGGGAAACCATGATATAGACAGGATTTTTCACCTGGGAAATGCTCCTTTAGGTGGAGGGCCTGACTGGTCCGTGCTCTACCTTCTCTATGCATCCCATCCCAAACGCATATGGATGTGAGCTGTTGCTGGCTGCCTGCTTAAGTGGACTTTTTTGGAGAAAACTATGGTCTTTAAAGCAATGATTTAGTTGCTTTCAATATGATGGTGGTACCTCTGGGGTAATTGGGGGAGGAGGACTGGGGGACTGATTGGGTCTCCATGCCTCTCTGCCATTTAATCAGAATCTCATCTCCTGATTTGTTTCATATATTTTCTTTATAAAATTTTATTCAGAACTTTTCATTTCCTTACTAAAAAATAAGCTTAAAAGCCACTACTTTGACAGACTCAACTCTTGAGAGTTTTCCCAGATGGAAACTCACAGAAAGTCTGGTTCCACTTTGTCACGATCACTGACTGATGACTCTCCATTGGCAAAACGCACGTAGGCATGGAAGCTATTTTCTGAAGCATCTGAGCTGAGGCCCAAATGTACTAACTCTGTACCACTGTGTGTTTAAACATGACTCGAAATTAATGGATTAAATTAGTGGAGTTAATGTGTATGTTAGGCAATTGTCATGTAGGCCCACGTGGGGAAAATCACCTCTAGAAGGACACTCAGAGCAAGCTTGGGGAAGCTCCATATTCCAGGGCTATTGGGTGGTGTGTGTGACTTGGGACAACTCCCATGAGCCGGGTGCCCTATCTCCCACCAAGAGCAGCGACACAGTGGGCCGCCCTGGTCACTGTGGCTGCAACAGCAGAGGCACAAAAATGGCAGTAGTTTTGGAATGGTTGAGGTGAAGCATGGGCGGAGACAGATGATATGCAGCGTTTCAGGCTTATTGTGGGTGAGATGACTGAGCAACTCAAGAAATAGTCAGAGGAAGGGAAATGGAGAACCTGAACTGGAATGGTCAGTGCAAAGCAAGGGATGAGATGAAAGCAGGGGAGCCATTTAGAACCAACAGACTAACCCAGTGCAAAGAGAATAGTAAACCACAGTCTTAGAGTGGACTTATTATACTGTGTTTTAGGATAGTGTGTGTTAAGATACCGATTTAGGCAAAGTTTGAGAGGGGCTCCTGATTAATGATCTGTAGATACCACAAATAATAGATACCGTTGTTCATGTATTTATTGGTACCAGGCACTGCATTTGGCACCTTACATCCATTATCTTATTTCATTCCTGAAAAAATTACCAATCACCAGATACACAAGATTTAGGAGGTATTAGCTCCATCCACTGATTTATTTATATTTTTAAAAAATACTGAGAAACATTCATGACCTGCCCATAGTCACCTAGTAAGTGGCAGATGAAGTTTGAATTCTGATCTTACTGATCAAAGGATCTCATAGTTTTACCTAGATGAGGTGAAATCTTAGAATTATGTAGTATGTAAATGGACTATCTTTAAATTCTCTCAAAATTAATGAAAACTCCTCATGAAAGAAAATTACAAACAGCAAAAATGTGCCAGGCAAACATGTAGAGTTTCTACACGAATTACATACAAGCTACGTAGAAACTATTGACAAATTTTATTTTTCTCATAATTAACTTCTAACAAATTGAAAAACACCAATCCCTCTCCAATTTTAGGCATAAAAATGGAGTTTTTCTTCATCAGAGCACCTCTCCAATTTTTTAGCTTCTGTCCATCCCCAAGGTCACCACTCCAGTGGGTGCCATGTTCATCTTTTGCTTAGACCAGTTAAATCATCTTCTAATTAGTCTTCCTATATCCACTCTCAATCCTTCAAATAATTTTCACACCCACAGTCTCTGAAGAATGCTAACTCTACTCAGAACCCTTCAGTGTTTCCCACTGCTCATGTGATAAATTCTCAAGTCTCTTCGCCGTGAGGTTCTGGCTCCCTTTGTTGTAGTCCTCTTTTTCTCCCCGCTCCTCTCCAGCCTCTCTGTCCTCTCTGCTCATCTATCCACTCACCTATCCTGGGCTTCTTTTCCTTCTGGACACATGCTGTGCCCTCATTTGCCTCCATTCCTTTGAACGTGATGTCTCACTGTCCAACATACTCCCTCTTCTCCTGCCCTTCCCAGAAAAAAGTCCTATTCTCTCTTCAGGTCTCAGTGAGAAGTTCCTTTCTTAGAGAGAATCCCTCCTTAGTCCCCTAAATTAGGGTGCTGCAGAATCTGAAAGCACACTGAATTTCCCCTTGTACCTCATTTATACTTGTGATGAGTTGCTTGATAATTTCCCCAGTTGTTTGTAAGCCTACCACGATGCTTTGCATAGTAGGTACTTACTAAATATTTGTGGAAGGAATGAATACTTGAAGGTCACAAAATGGCATTGATCTGTCTTAGACTAAGCTCTTCAGAAAAGGGAGCCTGAGACAAACATATACTAGTACTTTCACTGGGAAGTGATCCTAGGAGCAAAACTAAGGGGTAGGCAAAACGTTTTAGCAAAGAAGAGAGACCAGTGTGAGATGTATTCTTAAGTTTACTGCTGCTATAGGAGATTTAGTGCTTAATGCCATGGAACCTTCTGAGAAGCCACGTAAAATGTGAGTCAGAATCATTATCAGTGTTGTGGGGTGGAATGAAAAGAAGTGTTTATTCACTGGACCCTATCTCCCACCATTCAAACATTTGCCCGATGGGGGATTAACTACTACTGTAGACTGTGTTTGTGCCCCTTCCAAAATTCACATGTTAAATCCTAATACCCAAGGTGATGGTATTAACAGGTGGGACCTAGGAAGTGATTGGGTCATGAAGGTGGAGCCCTCATTAATGGAATCAGTTCCCTTATAAAAGGACCCCAGAGAACTCCCCCTGCCACTTGAGGACACAGTGGAAAGATGACCATCTGTGAACCAGGAAGCTCTCACCAGACACCAAATCTAACGGCACCATAATTTTGGACTGCCCAGCCTCCAGGATTGTGAGAAATAGATGTTTCTTTTTAAGCCACCCAGTCTGTGGTGTGTTATTTTAGTAGCCTAAACAGACTATAGTTTGTGTACATGTGCACAACCACAGTCTGGGTTGTGCATATGTGGGCACCATGGGGCTTTTTGCGGTATCCCATGCCCCAGCTTTATAAGGAAGTTATGGGTATTAGCCAAGAGATGTGCAGTGCAGACCCAAGACAAGGAGCTGTCGGGTCGTACCTGGATGAAGCTGTAAGAGTCGAGGTACTGCACCCGCGGTGGGCTGTCACTGAGGTGCCTGGACTAGGAGACAGGAGTGTGAGTTGTGTCTGGGTCCACTGTTTGTGTCTCCTGTGTCTAACCATGCCACACATTATATCAGGCCCCACTTCTAAAAATGTTATCTCACTGATTATTAGAGCTAGATACCCTCGCTCCTTCTTGCTGAGCAGCGAGATCTAGTATTATCTGTAAAAGTTTCCTTAAATGTTGGGGCTAGGCCCAATCTCTGTAGATTTAAAACGAGAGGGTTCATGACGCAGTGATGAGTCACTGCAACTGGTAAGCCACAACTGATACTTATCTCCTCTTTTCCATGACTCATTCTATATTTTGCTCACCCGACAGAAGTGCTTTGTGGTTCCACTGCTTGTCTGGTTGAGGAATGGGATCTACGTCCCCGAGGGGCCGAGTCCTTAAGCAGACAAGCACTTGTCAGGTAATAGTGTCTACAGCTTTCCTATCACAGTTACCCCTGGAGAATCCTGGAAGCACTAAGATACACCTGACTGTAGCTTTTTGGTCCCTACCTCCATTGTGCAGAAGAGCGGTTCTCAAAGTGTGGTCTGCAGACTTCTGGGAATTCCCCCAAGACCCTTTTAAGGTTCTGTAAAGTCAAATCTATTTTCATAATAACACTAAGAAAATATCTTGTTAAGTAACTTAGGTGGCTATTTCAGCCTCAAAGAAGTGGAGCTTAACTCCCTGCTCCTTTGGTGTGGGCTTCACATAGCAAACTCCTTCTGAAGAGGACAGTGTGGAAAAAGGAAACAGAAGGAATGACTGTATAGTGGAGAAGTCTGAGAAACACCACCTCAGTCAGTAGGCCAAGGTCAAAACCAACAATGATAAGTCATGCTGATAGTATGGGCCCTTGATAAGATATGATGAGAATGGCATTTTATCTTTGTGGTCTTGCTCTCAAAAAATACACAAACCCAGTCTAATCAAGAGAAAATATCAGAACCATCCCAAATAAGGGACATTCCACAAAATATCTGACCAATATTCCTCTAAACTGTCAAAGTCATCAAAACCAAGGAAAATCTAGAAACTGTTAGAGTCAAGCCTAAAGAAACTTGATGACTCATGTCACATGGCATCTTGGCTGGAATCCTGGAACAGAAAAGGGGCACTAGGTAAAGACTAAGGAAACCCACATAAAGTTTGGACGTTAGTTTTTTTTTTTATTAATAGTTTATTGTCAAATTGGTTTCCATATAACACCTAGTGCTCTCCCCACAAGTGCCTCCCTCCATGACCATCACCCCCTTCCCCCCCACCCCCTCCCCCTTCAGCCCTCGGTTTATTTTTAGTATTTAGTAG
>PJEM01007421.1:0-95983 GCA_004023845.1 Helogale parvula
AAACTACAAAAAAAAAAAAAAAGAAAGAAAGAAAATAAGGACAGTGTTTTGTTTCACTGGACCGTCCATTCCTCAAGCCTCTGCCATGCGTAGATCAGTCAGCTTTTGGAGTGACTAAGGCAGGGCTGTGGTCTCCTGGAGCCTCTGGAGTTGCAGATTGCTTTTTTCATATGGTCAGCTTGCACAACGTTGATGGATCAGGAATGCATTCCCAGTTTTGAGATGCCGGCTTCGCTCTGCTGTAGTGAATCCGGAGACCCTTTCCTTTAGCTACCTTTCCTGCAGTAGGGGTGGACAAAGTGACAGTGAATGAGCCCCTCCGGAGGGGTTGGAGGGGTTGAACATTTCACTCCTTTATCCCTATTGCATCTCCTGGTTTAAGGGGTGATTCTCTATGGTCAGATTCACGGGTAATCAGTCTCTGATCCTGTGGTGTAAGGTGGTTAGGGTAAAGCCAGTTGTCTTAGGGTGAGATTGTCTATCTCATTTAGATCCCGCCTTATGACCCTGATAATGGGGGAGGGTGCCCAGAAAGGATTTTATACGGGCAGAACCCCATCTGTGCCTTCAGCCTCCCACTTGCAGCTGCAGTCTGCCTCCCTGAAGGTCCCTTATCTCTTTCTGCCTTAAGTTAACCCTTTCCCTATTTTTCTTCTCTGGAATAGGGCCTGTAACTGCTGTTAGGGAACAGGGACGATGACTGTCCTGGCTTCTTCAAGCTGATAAGGGACAGTGTTGGGGTACATCAGTTAGTCTACCCAAGGGTTGGTCGAGTGGCCCGCAGTATGATTTACAGGAAGGCTGGCAGGCTTGAGGCGGCGTAAGCATTAGCAGACACAAAGAGAAAAACACAAGGTAAAGAATATACTGACCCAACACAATGGCATCTTAAGATAATGTCTACGATTTCCAAACCTGTCAAATAATCTAGGAGAGACGCTGACTTTGTAAACAACATATGTTAGAGAATCTCTCATAACCCAGGTGGTGGAGGAGCAGTAAGTAGTTACTGGCGGCTCTATTGTCAAGAGTTTGGCCCTAACTTAATTTAAACAATTTAAAGCATCTAATGTTAGAGTTTGGCTGAGTATAAGCAGACAGTTTGCTTTATTTTGAGGTGTGAAACTTTTCCAAGAGCCAGGAGTTCTACTAGAGAAAGAGTCAAGGCAGCCATTTACCATTATTAATTTGCAAATCTTGGGGTAAGCCAAACCTGGATATTTTATAAAGCAGAATTTTTATTACTTTTTTGTGCCTTTTCTGTCTTGTAGGGAAGACCTTTACCCAATTAGTAAAAGTATTAACCCATGCTAACAGATGTTGGAATTTCTTTGACCTTGGCATAGGAGTGACACCTAATTGTCAGTCTTTTCCTGGATCTCTTCCAGTTTCTTGATGGCCTGAGAGAGCAAGCCTGTGGTTGAAAGAACCGTCTCCAAGACATGCTGCACAGGCTGAGATTACTTGCCTAACTGTCCTTGGCAATTTTTTTCCCAGTGAACATCCTTTGGGCCCTTTGATGAGTTTGTCCCTCCCTTAATGAAAGGCCTGATGCTGTGTACTGATCTTTTAGCTCTGTGAGTTTGGTAATAGTAATTGCCCTGCTCTGTTTGTAACCATTCCAAGGACTGGAGATAGTGTCTAGGAGCCAGACCCCAGTTTATTTTGGGGGGGAGAGTAGGTGGGATTGAGTCTCCTTTAATAATTGATATAGCAAGCAAACTATTTTCCTGAACCCTGGCATCTACAGCCTGCAATATCCAGTAATTTCCAAAATCTCACATAATTGTTTATCTGTCCTGGAGTTAGTAGCACCATAGTCTCTGATTTAGTTAGAATGTCCCTTTCTAGCAAGGGAGTAAGGCTCTCTGGCATAATCAGGGAAGAATGGGAAGAAATTAGGTTTCCCCATATACATCCCAGGGGCTGAGAGAAAAATTTAGTTAGAAGTTTTCTGGAGATGCTTCTAATCATCACGCTGTGTTTGAATAGTTGGCCTGGAGTGGAAAGGGGGACAGAAAAGGGAGCTCTGGTGTCAGGAAGGAAATCAACCAGTTTTCCTTCTGTATTTAGAGTTACCTGAGACTCTGGGTTTCTGATAGACAGTCGGTTTGGGGGAGCCACTGTGAAGAGCCCCCGGCCTCGCTTAGTCCCTTCCAGGGACTGGGTTACCTGAGCCCTCACAGAGAGAGGTCTCTGAGGGCACTCAGATCTCCAGTGACGGTCTCCACATAAGGGGCATGGCTTACAGAATTTTGTTTTCCTTGTCCCCTCTGAGGACGTTCTCATTTTAGTGCTCTGAGCCATAGAAATACTCTTGGGGCCAGGACCTTGGGAAGTCCCATCTGATATAGTACACAAGGTCATAACTAAGGCCTCAGATTTTTTTCTTTTTTTTTAAGCCTCCTCTCTCTCTCTCTCTCTCTATTTTATTCTTATTCTCCTCTTGATCTTGGTTGTAATATACTTAATTGGCAGCGTGTAAGGGCTCCTCCAGGGTCCCTTCTAGGCCAACAGCCAATTTTTGTATTTTCTCTGAATATCTAGGGCTGATTGAATGACAAACTTGTCCTTTAAAATCATCTCAGCCTTAGGGGTGTCAGGGGGACAGCCATAGATTTCATGAGAGCCGCCCTCAACCTCTCCAGGAAGGCCATTGGGCTCTCATTTTGTGTTGGTAAAATAGTGGCTAATTTAGCATAATTTAAGGGCTACATATTAGATTTCCTTAATGTCTTTCAAAACATGTCTCATTAAGAGTCTCATTTAACAAAAGCATTATATCCTTCCAGGTCAACTAAAAAACATACGTAATATTCTGAAAAACCTTTATATACTTATCTGATCAGAAAATTTACCTAGACCTCCTTTTAATTGTCTTAAACCTTGTAATATAAAGGTTTTTTTCTTCTGGCATGTTCTTGTAAGGGAAACATGCCTGTTAACACCATCAGGAGGGCCTGGATAAGGTGGGAAGCAGGAACAGAATAGTATTTTATATATATAAATATATATATATATATATACACACATACATATTAATATATATTAATTGCCATTAAATTAGGATCTGCCTTACAGTGTTTACATGTATCTCGATTTTTTTTTCTTAAGGCCCAAAAACCATGAACATAGGGGAATTCTCTCCCTTTCCCTTCACATTTGCAAAACAAGTCCAATTGTAGGATAGTATTGTCATTGATATTTCCCTCTGGTGACCAGGTTCCCTCTTCCAGTTTGTATTGGGGCCAAGCCTGTGTGCAAAAGAAAATGAATCATAATGCATTCCAAAGGAGTAATGGCCTTGGTTGGGGAATTACCCATCTATAGGAAAAAGGAAGAAAGTTGTCTCTTATCTCAATTTGCTATAGCTGGCCAGAAGAAACCTCATCTCTAAGGGACTAGCAGCCGAAAGCCCTGTCAGTCTCATGAGGTGCTGGGAGTAGCCATTCTTAGCTTGGCCCTACCTCCCAGATAGGGCTTGACCCTACCTCCAAGAGCTGACCTGGTCTTTACTTTTTTAAATTTTTCTTACCCTCCATTTCCCACCTGCCAGACCTTGGGGGTATGGACTGTAACAAAGCAAGACTTTCCTGGTTGTCGTAGGATGCACTAATTTTATTTTGGCCCAACAGTAACTTACATATTGATCATTGGCCATTGAGGGAGGAAGTTAAAGGGCCAAGGTCAAGGTCTGTTCCCCTGCCTTCTTCAACACTGGCCACATAAGTATGTTTCAGCCCTGTGGATATCCACTTTTGGCAGACAGTGGGCTAAGTTTAGTAAAAGGTTCCCATGTATCTTGGTAAAAGCCCTTCGTCTGTCATCCATCCCCCATATGGCAGAGGCATCCATTGCTCTGCTAACCAGGAACAACACACATGTGGGCGATTTGGAGGCTGCACCAAGGGCATCCCCATCATTTCCCCAGACTTTGGATCAAAGGAGGAGGAATTTTAATCTTAACCCAGTGTACTTTTAAAATCCATTCGTTTAACCTTAGTCTGTCCTGACCACACATAAAATTTCTTTTTAAAGATTTTCCTTCGTGAACTTTCTACAGCTTTCCTTTTCATTTAGATTTTGTCCCAAGCCATCTCTTTCCAAATAACTATTCTCATTTAGGACAAAATTACTTTATTTTATCTTCAACAAAAATGTATTTCCAGTTCTTGTATCTTTTTTTTTCATATCTTCTACTTTTCTGCATACAGAGTTGCTTTTCTTATTTTTATCAGTTTTAACTACATTTAGCAGAATTTTAACTCTTAGAAACCTTAGTCTCCAGTGAAAACTAAGTAGTAATCAATGGTGAACTCTATGTTACATCAGATTTTTTTTAGATGGCAAACTTATGAATCCATTAAGCATAAAGCATGTTTTCCCACAGACCCAAATATCCTTACTTTCTCTGCAACAACTTAGAAGCTCAAACCTGGATTTAGTAATTAGGGCTTCAGCCTCTTATCTCATTAGATATCCAGTGAATTCAATCTTAATCTATCATGCAAGTAAAACCCTAACGCTTTAGGTTACCAAAGACTTTGAAAGCTATCTTAACAATTATTCATGAAAACTTTGAGAAAGACGGAATTAACCATCATTTACAAAATTATTTTAAATGTTTATTTATTTTTGAGAGAGAGAGAGACAGAGCACGAGTCAGGGAGGGGCAGAGAGAGCAGGAGACAGAAGCTGAAGCAGGCTCCAGGCTCTAAGCTGTTAGCCCAGAGCCTGACATGGGGCTTGAACCCACCAACCTTGAGATCATGACCTGAGCCAAAGTCCGTTGCTTAACCGACTGAGGCCCCCAGATCCCCAAATTAACCATCATTGTAAGTCAACTTTTTGTTGAAAAATTGCAACAGAGATAACAAGAGCTTATTTGACCTTTAGAACCCTTACGTAGAAAAATGTTTTACACATTTAATGCTGATAACTCTAAGGAGATGTCTATTTAAACCAACAAACTTAAATCTGTTTAAATACCAAATGTGTTCCATCTGTGTCCATTTAAAAGTTAATCCATTTGTTCCCCATTATCTATTTTTACCTGGGGCCTCAGTGGGAAATCCGAAGTGGGTGGTCTTCACTCTAGGGTGGGAGGAGGAGCTGCTGGTGCCTGACGCATTGAGGAGCCAGTTACACAGGCCGCCCCCCAGGCGGTGCGGAAAAGAAGGGGGAAGGGAAGGCAGAAGAGGAGAGGTGCCAGCAGAAGACAGAGAAAGAGGATTCCCAGCTTTAAATGTTGTTGGCTTAGACTGAGGTGCGGACTCCTGGTTTGTTTTGTTTTGTTTTGTTTTCCACTAGTGCAATTAGGCAGTCCATGTCAGTCCCGAGAAGACAGGGAGTTTCCCTGAAACAAAAAGGAATTTCGGCAGCTGCTTGGGAATATTCCTTTTAAAGTCCCTGTTAACAGTTGGCTCTAATGATCATAGTCATTGATCCAGGAAATGGACGAGAGACAAGTCCCCACACACAGTCACATGGTGACTCTGACCTGCTGCCCAGCGCCCAGCACCTTCAGAGTTGCAGCTTCGTTCCTTGTCCTTTGTTGAACTACGAGGGCAACTCTGGGAGGTGATCAGGCTCCCCTTCTGCCTCTTAGGGGCAGGTCTGCCAAAACGAACTCGGGTTCTTACCAGTCTGATGGGTGCTCCCTGAGCTGGTTCCTTGGCCTCACGGGTTCCACTGATGCACACAGGGTCCTCTCCCTGGCATACTGGGTGGGCTGGTCTCCTGCAGATCAAGCAGTCCACTGATAGCCGGTGAGGCTGCCTCTCCTGGCACCCCAGGTTTCCTATCCCTGGTGGCAAAGGAGGTCAAAACGTGCTGTCTCCAAATCCCAGGCACGAGCCCCTACATAATGTAGCAGGATTCTCACACAGAGGGTTGTGACACCATGGCTTTTATTTCCAGAAAGCAACTTTATTCCTGCTGGCACCGCTCAGTTGGGTTCAAACCTGAAGAACTGAGCCCCGAATGCCACGTGGCATAGTTTTTAATATAGTTCCCACTTCTTTGTCTCCCATATGTGGTAACTAACATATAAGCATGTAGTCTGATGACAAGGTCTCATGTTACAAGGTCATGAGGGATGTTTTCATGTACGTGTATAACCAGGTTGCCTTGAAGTTCTGTTTTGTTTTGTTTCTTTCCTTGGGCGGGGGGGGCCTCCCACAGGGTCAGAGGGCTATACCAGATATCCTCTCTAAGCTCCACCTATTTTTGTGAATCTATGATGTATTAGAACTTCGAAGATGGAAATCCAAGCCTGGCTAACCTAGGCCAAGGAGCAGACGTAGGGCTCATATAGCCAGTCTCCAGCGGGGCAGGTCTGTGGATGGTCCAGGGGCCCTGGGACCAGGGGTGGTGGTGTGCCGCCTGCATTTCCCCCTCTCCCTTTCTCTGTGTGTTGGCTTCAGATTTTTGTTTTTATTTTTCACGCAGTGGGCCTGGATTTATGTCTGACCTTTCACTAGTAAAGTGGAGCTGCCTATTCTTCCTTGGTTCCATGCCAAAATATTCTAGAGAAGGGCTAGGTCAAGGGCATACCCCGGAAGGCAAGCAGCCCATTCCTCAGTGGTTGAAGTGGAGGAGGGAACAGATCCCAGAAGGAAGGACAAAACAAGCACAATCATAGATACCCAGCACGGCACCGAGCAAGATGCCAAAACCTTTTTATTTTTTAAACTTTTTTTTAATGTTTATTTTTGAGAGTGAGAGACAGACTGAGCGCAAGCAAGGGAGGGTGAGAGAGATGGAGAGACACAGAATCTGAAGCAGACTCCAGGCTCTGAGCTGTTAGCACAGAGCCCAACACAGGGCTCCAGTTCACGACCCATGAGATCATGACCTGAGCCAAAGTCGGGCCCTTAACCAACTGAGCCACCCAGGTGTCCCCAGATGCTATATTTCTAAGTATGCATAAGGTGGGTGAGGAAAGAGAAAGAGAAAAGTAGTAAAAAAGTCTCAGAGTGGGGCTAGGAGAGAGTGAGGGGCAGGGTCACTGTGGCATTAGCTTGCTAATTGAAAGGACATTCAGTTCTACTCTTGAAGGAAGATGCCTCAGGCCATATGTATCTCTAGCCAGTTTCCTTTCAACCCTAACTAATAACTTTTCCTCCTTAAATTCTGTCTGAGCTAGTTGGCAAAGCGTAAAAACACTTTCTGTTTATTTGTGCTTGGTATAGCTGGAAAGTATCCTGTGAAGATTTTTGCCCTAATCATGTTGTCTGTAAGTTTCTATGCAATACAAACCCTTTCGTAGGAGGCTACCTGGGAAATGCAAGAGGCAGTAGCATTTGTCAGTAGAAGCTGCGTCGTTTTACTGGGTATGATACCTCGTGTGGCGATAAACTCCAGCTGCGAGTGGGCTGAAAGCCGATTTGCAGTTGCAGCTGGACGCAGGGACAGGGTCTTAGCTTTCCCAGAACAGATCACCAACCAGCAGTGGCAGACGCAGGGATGTGCAGCCGACATGAGCAGGATCCTGGAGCCGGAAAGACTAGGATTTGAATCCAGGCTGTAAGACGAGTGATGGAGGCTGCAGGACACCTCCCAGAACCCCCTTCCCAAACAAGACATTCATTCTCCCCACTGCTGAGAGGGTTGGCTGCTGAGACCTCGCAGCCGAGTTCCCTCCTGGGCGCTGCCGGGGCTGAGGGACCAATGTTGCACCTCTCCCAGAGTGGCCTGGGCTGATGCAGGGTTCAAAGCCCAGTTCTTTCTACAGGGGCCTTTCTCGTGACTGCCTCAGTGTTCAACCTCAGTGCCTGCCCATCCTGCTTCCTCACTGTCTAACAGGGGTTGCTTCAGAGAGCACCCCCTTCCTGTGTGCAATTGTCCACCTCAGCATCTGAGACAGATCTTTCCTTGTAGGACTCTTTTGACAGGATGAAAACCAGCCAGTGTGTGTCTTGAGCAGGTGCTCATAAAGTTGTTGTAAAATACTCTTAAAGCCATGACCTGCCTGGTTCAGGCACAGAGTTGAGCCACAATTAAATAGGATACAGTCAATTCAACCGGAGTCATTTAAAAAATAACTCAAGTCCTTTACAGATTCTATTAGGAGGGAGACTTTTGGTTGCAGGAAAACCCAAGTAAGCTTGTTTAAAGAAAGGAAAAGTTTGTGTATTCACATGGTTGGTGGGGAAGTTTCATGAACTATAAAGTCTGGGGGCAAACTTTCACGCATGTCTGGATCCAGGGGCTCAGGGAGGAGGGTCTTGGGACCTACTCTCCTCTTTCCTCCTTTATGCTGCCTTCAGGCTCAGATGGGTTTTAACCACCTGCTGGTAAGAAGGTTTCTGTGACCGGTGTCATCTACTCCAACATTTCAGCCCCATGGCTTGTGTTCAGTGGAAGAGAGAATGCCTTCTTCCTAGGTGCTCACATAGAATAGGTATGTTGTAGAGTATTAAGAACATGGCTTCTCACCCCACGTTGCCCAGGTTCAAATTCTAGCTCTCTTCCTTAGCAGCTAGGTGATGGTGGGTTAAGTAAGTAAGTACGTACTTACCAGACCACAGCTCCTGTGTCTGTACAGTGTTGATGACAGCACTGCCCTTCCCCTAGGATTGCAAATATGAAATGGGTTAATACTTG
Organism: Helogale parvula; assembly: GCA_004023845.1. Taxonomy (NCBI): domain Eukaryota; kingdom Metazoa; phylum Chordata; class Mammalia; order Carnivora; family Herpestidae; genus Helogale; species Helogale parvula. Next base: position 8,608 of record PJEM01007421.1, read on the forward strand.
TAAAGTGCTCAGAACAGCGCTAAGCGTATTGTAAACACCACATAGGAATTAAAACCAAAAATACTAGTCTGTACTTGACTTGGGTCACAGTCCCACCTCTGAGTTTCCTTCGAGTGAGCTCGAAGGAAATGGTGTTCAGGTTGCCCATCCCTGGAGGTAAGGGTAGAGTTAACTCCACCAAAATTTAGGATCTGAGTGGGAGGTTCTCTAAAAGCATTCAGGCTTCTGTTGTCAGAAAAAGGAGAATAGATGCTAGGCTGGCAGAATAACAATTGTCCCCTCCACGTGTATTTCTTAAAATAGTATACACAGATGCACAATGCTTGGCAAAAGTCTTTAAATCCTTGGGGTGCCTGGGTGGCTCAGTTGGTTAAGCGTCCGGCTTCGGCTCAGGTCATGATCTCACAGTTCATGGGTTTGAGCCCCGCATCAGGCTCTGTGCTGACAGCTGGCTCAGAGCCTGGAGCCTATCTTCTGATTCTGTGTCTCCCTCTCTCTCTCTGACCCTTCCCTGCTTGTGCTGTCTCTCTCTGTCTCTCAAAAATAAATAAAAAACATAAAAAAAAATAAATTCTTAAAAAATTCAGATACTTTTATAATGAAGTAATCTGATAAACCTCAGATATCATTCAAATGAAAAAAAATTAGCATCACCTAAAATGAAACAAATTGATATGTTGTGCTTTCTAATTTGATGTGATGGGAAGATCATTTCCTTTACTGGCTTCTAAAAGTATTTAGGACTATCTGGAATTTATTTTTATATGTGAGCTGAGTCTTTAAGTTCATTTTTTTTTCCAATGTGGATACCCTGTTCCCCCAGTACAGTTTTTGGAAGTTTATCCTTTCTCCACCGTCCTGCTCTATCATTTTAATTATATTTCAGCTGTCACAACGGCAAGTTTATTTCTGGCTTTCTGTTTGTCTGTTTCTGTGCCAATATCATACTCCTCTCATTACTCTACAGGGTTAAGTGAAAAGTTTTAACAGATACTAAAAGGTCCTAAAGCAAGAGTAGGAGATTCAAGAAGCCAAATAAATCGTAAGATAGATAAATAAATATTCACAATAAATAATAATATAAATAATAAAATAAGTAAACAAATGAAGCCAGAAAAAGCAACAATAATAACAAATTCACACCAGACACATCAACAGAACTACAGAAAACAGAACACAAGCAGAAAGTCTTAAAAGAAGCTAGAGGAAAAAAAAAACAAGATTCCTTGTTAATGAGTGACACTTGACTTCTTAATTAAAGCAATGGAAGTCAGAAGTCAGTGAACCGACATCTGAGATGTCCTGAAGGAAAACAACTGCTGACTTAGAATTCTTGCCCAGGGAAAATATCTTTTTTAAAACATTTTTAAATGTTTATTTTTGAGAGAGAGAGAGACAGAGTGCGAGTGGGGGAGGGGCAGAAAGAGAGGGAGACACAGTCTGAGGCAGGCTCCAGGCTCCAAGATGTCAGCACAGAGCCCAATCCAGGCCTTGAACCCACGAACTGTGAGGTCATGACCTGAGCCGAAGTTGGATGCTTAACTGACTGAGCCATCCAGGCACCCCGAAAACATTTCAAGAATGGTGGGGAAATAATGACATTTTTGGACAAAAATGGTGGTTTGTGACCAGTAAACATGCACTAGAAAGAAATTCTAAAGAACATACTTTATACAAAAAGGAAAATGATCCTAAATGGGAAGGCTGAGACGCAAGCAGCAAGGAGCAAAAGCCTTGGCAAACGTAGCTCCAATAATTCTAGCGGCACTTTGTGGAGTTTTTTGTTGTTGTTGTCTTAGTGCTGTATAATGACAGCCGTTTCATGATCTCTCGTGATTCTGGGTGTTGAGTGGACTCAGTCAGTTCTTCTGCTGGTTCCCCTTGGCACGTCTCTGTGGCTTCCATTAGATGTTGGTGAAGGCCAGAGTCATCTGGGGGCTTAACTGTGACACCAGCGTATCTGAGTCTTGCTCACTCCCCATGTGGCCTCAGGTCCTCTTCTTCCCCTTGTGGTTTCTCATGTGGCAGCTCCGGAGGCATAAAAGTACAGTAGGGGAAGCCGCCAGACCATACTAATGTTTGGTTCAGAATGTCACTTCTGATGCCTTCCGTATTAGTTTCTCCAGAGCGGCAGACCCAACTGGATGTGTCATATATATTCTACATTATTATGTGTGTATATATATATATATACATAGGTGTATATATTACACATATGTTATATACATACATAATACATATTCCATATATACATATGCATATATGTATATAACATGTGCAATGTATATAACATATATCTTTATTATAAGGAATTGGCTTATGTCAGTATAAAGAGATTGAATTAGTAATAACAACAACAATAACAAACTTCCCACAAATGAAAGCCCAGGTCTAGAGAGCTTCACTGGGAGTTCTACCAAACATTCAAATAAGGATGAATGCCAGTTCTTCACAAACTCTTCCAAGCCACAGGTGAGCCCGGTAAGACTACATAAGAGAGAATAGCAGGTGTTCGCTGGGGATCATCTTTGGAGACCAGCTATGGAAATCCACCCTGTGCAGAATCTGATTATGGATCAAGAACAGCTACGTCTGTGGCCTGCAGCTGACTGCTCCCTGAAGCTCCTTTGGCTGGAGCTCTTCCAAGCGCAGGCTTTGCGTCTCACAAATACAAAGACCCTGGAGAAGCAACGCGCTGAATTTATGTGTCATTTACGTCTTAGTAGACCAAAGACTTGAGAGGTGGGATACTTAATGATATGATAAAAGGAGATATTTCAAAGCCTTAAGACTCAGGGTGGGGGGGGGAAAGAATCTTGACTGAAGGAGGGGGTAGGACAGGCTGGATGGCAAGTTCAGAGTCAGAAAATTACCTTGTACCAGGCCTGCATAAGTCCTTCGTAGACAGTAATAGCAAGTGTCTCCCTTCAAATAGGGCCTTAATAAGACTCTCAGCCCATAGCCAGGAATCTCTAACAGCACAATTTGGGACACCTACCGGCAGGAAAGAAATGGGCCTGGGGGCATCAGAGCTTTCCCAGAGCCCCTAAAATCGCAAATTAGCTCTTCAGTGTGGTCTGTTGACAGCCTCCTGACTCAAACTACATTCATTACAGAATAAAGATTCTATCCTTTTCCCTAAAAGTTATGCGTCTCTTAGAGATTGGAGCACAGAAGAGTCTTTGGAAGCTACTTATAAATATTGACATCATAGTTATTTTGACCTCAGTGACCCAAAGCTACCAGCACTGGCAGAGGAGCCAAAGGGCTCAATGTGATTGGCCAGTCTGATAGTTCTCCTCTTGGATTTCAGAAGGCCAGTGGGTCCTCAAGTGTGTTGGGAATGGAAACCATAAACACGGGTTGTTGCTTTCTTCTTATGTGGTGGTCTCCCGTCTCAGGCTTCTATCGCGAGTCTCACCTGAACCTAGCACAGCCTTTGGCATGAAACGTTTCAGTGAATAAATTAATGCTTTTAAGTGGCTTGCTTTACTCCATTTCTCCGTACACATTCAATGAGCTAATTCTATTAGCAAAGGCTGTTGATGGTTTGAGAAAAATGGAAGGAGTTCATTTTTGGCAAAGATTCTTAATTTGTAATGTTGGTGGTTACCGCACCCAAGGCTTCCAACTTAATTGCAAACAGTGGAATGTAATTTAGCTGTGGCTGTACCTCTGGCTGTTAATTTAGCTGATTTGAATTCCATTAAGGCTTTAATGGAAACAATTCCTTGTTAATTAACCAGAACCTCCCCTGCCAGGAGCTCATTACAGGTCGGATGTGCAAGGTGCTTGACTCATCCGTCCTTCTTAAAGCAAACTGTGCAAGGATGTCTGGTCCCAGCTCTGGATACATTTGGCATCTAGAAACAGATCTTTGAAACTTCTGGCGTTTATAATCAAAACCAGAGTCTATCCAGTGACCAAATACTAAAACTGCTTGAGTTTTGTTTTTCTAGCAGAATTTCCAGTGACAAAATATTGAAGGCGTTTTGTTTATTGGCTTTTCCCAGGAGATCTGCTGCTAGATAAGACTAAAGCTTTACAACATTCTTTAAAAAGAGAAGTTAGCATCTTAAGAATCTTCCTTAAAAAAAAAATAGATAAAGCAAATACTTTCCACTGCATTATTTCATTAAGACTTTAGTTTGAGAATCTGATGTTTTTGTCTGCTAACCCTTGTGGACTAATTATGGTCTTCTAAGTTTCCCACAGGAGTGTTCAAACTGATCAGGGCAGTCCCATGTTCCAAAATAATTACGAGGCGGGTAATGATCCATCTCACTTAGTCTTCCCCAAAGTTAGGAACTAGGCTCAGCCCAGTTCTGAGAGAATAGAACTGAGCCCCAGCTACCTCAGCTCTAGGAAGGCCTAGAAGCTTCCTTGCCCCTGGCAGAGGTAAATCTCTTTCATGGAGCTCCAGAACAAAAGTTTCCTCTAAGGGTCAGGGCAAAATAGTGTTTTTAACTTGCAAAGGCAAATTTAGCTCCAACGAGAGAACCATATGATTGCCATTCCCCTGTCTTTCCCTCCCCCCACTTCTCCTTGCCGCCCAGTCTGGTAGGTGTTCCTCTTTCATCTCTAAGAACACATGCCACTGCTTGTAAATTGTCTTAGTTTTCAGTGGCAGCTCAGTTGTTGGCAGAGCCTTAATCGGTCTGGAAAGAGGAGTCTTCAGTCAGTACATTCACTTCTGAGGTCCGATGGGAATGTGTGTGACAACACAGCAACAAAGGGACCCACCAGCCATGCTGGAAAACCAGCCTCATTGCCTCCCAGCCCCATCACGTGGTCTCCTGAGGTGGGAACTTCTCTTCTTGTTCCTGCTTTCGTTGGGCCATTAGCCTCAAACTACATGCTTGTCTCTTCTCAGACATCAGTGTCCAGCTTACGTAGAGTAGAGACCAAAGGACAAACACGTCACTCCACTGAGGAAAGAGAATGTGTTCTCATATGCTCATTATTCAACAACTATCCATTAGATGTCCATTCAGGGATCAGGTAGCTTGGATTTTCCAAGATGGCTCCGTGGAAAGAAATGTTAATATTTTCCACAAAGGCAAATTATTAGCTATATATTAAATACAGTCATAACATCTGAGGTTCTTATAAATATTATAAACAAGGAAAACAAGTGGGGGATTGAATTATGTGTTCCTCAAAAGGTTTGACTATCTGATCACTTCAGCTATGTGTTAATATATTTAAGAACAAAGATGATTAAGGCATGATTCTGCTATAAATGTGTTCACATTGGGGCACCTGGATGGCTCAGTTGGTTAAATATCTGACTCTTGATTTCAGCTCAGGTCATGATCTCTCAGTATGTGAGATTGAGCCCCACGTCAGATTCTGTGCTGACAGCCTAGAGCGTACTTGGGATTCTCTCTCTCTCCCTCCCTTCACCCCTCTCCTCTGCTTGTGTGCATGCTTTCTTTCTCTCTCAAAATAAATAAATAAACATTAAAAAAATTAAATGTGTTCGCAAGTAGCAGGGGACAGAATGTATGTATGTATACCAATAACACTAACAGAAGGTGGAAAGGGACAAGTGTGACAAGGAAGGAAATACTGGTGGGGGAGTTCAGAGAAGGAGATATTGTTGAGCTGGAAAGGTGACCCAGAGGAAGTACTCTAGCCCATGCTGAAGGATACCAAAGCTTTGGAATAGCAGAGGTGAATGGCCGGGTGTTAATGGCCTGCAAAACATGTGAGCAGAAATATGCAGAGGGTAATGACTTGAGGGCATGGAAGGAATGTACAGTGAGAGGGACTGATAATCAGTCCATGAATCCTAGACCTGGGAGACTGGACATCACTTAGCAGGACTGAATCTGAATATTAAGGTAGGAAAGCATGGTCGGAAGGGCTAATGGGTGTCATGAGTAGAGCAGGGGGCGGGGTGGGTAGAATATGGGGAGAACAAGAGGGATGCAGGAACTTGGAAGGAACCAGTCAGGTCCCTGTGCACGGTGTGGAGAATTGTCTGTGGAAATCTGTGCCCACACGGGGAGGGTTCTAGCCTCTGACAATGTGCGTGTGGCAACAGTCGAGCAAAACACTCTGGCCAGGAGAAAGGCACTCTGGGTGAGTTGGAGCCGTACTTCTCAAACTTTAATGTGCACACAGACCACTTGGGGATCTTGTAAAAATGTGAATTCTGAATCTGTAGGCCTGGGCAGGCTCTGAGATTCTAATGGGTTCCCAGGTGAGGCCCAGACTCTTGGTCCAGGGCCCATGTTTTGAGTAGCAAAGAGCTAGAATAATTCACATTTGCTAGTTTTAGGAAATGATTTATAAGTCTATGAGACTTATAGTCTATGAGAACCCAATTTTTTTGAAGTGTGTTTATTTCTTTAAATCTCGCTCTAAATATGGCAAGAAGCTGGCTTGTGGTTAAATTGTGTTGGATTTTCAGGTTCTAGCTCGACCCATCCAGAGTGTGGCCTTTTTCCACGTGGGGTATGTGGGCAGCCTTTCTGGCTCTAGAAATCACAAAGGTGAGTCTGCTCAGTTGAAAGCAACCCTTTGAGACAATTCGACGACTGCCAGAGGTTCAAGTCATAGATCTCTCCATTATTATGGAAGCCTCCCTTCTGTGTTTCCTTCAAGGGAGGGAAGATTACTGTCCAGAGGCGGCAGATCTGCAAGCCCATCCTGACCTAGGGTTCTGGAGCCAGTTTGCAGCCTGGGAGGGAGTGGGGGTCAACCTCCAGGCAGTGTGGTGGGTCAGTGACCAAAATGGTGGTGGGAAGGCAGGGAATGCCATGTTTGAGACGGTCCCATGCAAGCTGATGGCCTCCCTGTCTCTGGAACAGTTCTTCACGGCTCTGAGGAGTGCAGCTAGCTCATTCTCTGATACCACATGAGGCCCTTTGTTTATGGGAAGACCAGCTTCTGCCCTATACCAGCCCTTTGACAGCAGAGACCATGACCTCTGTGTGACTCTGAAGAATTGGGCCTGGGATTCTCCTCAGCGAGCTGGAAAGGGGATGCATAAGGCAAATCCACTGATAGATACAGGGGAACTATTCATCTTTCTTCATCATCTTAGGCCGCAAAGAAGGTCCTGTTTCTCTTAATAGATTGGTAGGATTCTCAACCACCACCCACTAACATGAGCTGCCTTAGTACATCCTTATTCCCTCTCCTGGGACATCTTCTCAGTGTCACCCTTGAAGTCACTGTTCCAGCCAGACCGAGTGAGTCTGGAGAAGGCCTGGGGACTGCTCCGGATCGTGGGGCTTGGGGTCCCTGTGCACAGCCCATGCCCAGTGTCATTTGGGGTTTCAGCACCTGCAGGGGCTGGAGATCAGCCTTGCTGTCACATGGGATTTTTACAGAAGGCCATGGCGTTGCATGGCGTGGCTGAATAGGAGCGACTTGTTAGGGCTGGAGGGGAAGGGACAACAGGTGGCTCCCTTCTCACCAGGACTGGGTCTCATCCCCATTTTGTTCTCATTCTCATTCAGGGTATTAATGCACTGCTCAAAGGTTCCGCTATATGAGTCCCCATCGTAGGTCATCCCTAGACGGTTGAGGTCCTAGGATAGAGCAGAGGTCAGGGCTCACTTAGATAGTACCCGCCCCCCATAGTGAGTTTCTTCTGGCTCGGGGTTCCTTGGCATCATTTTCACCCATCTGTCTCACCCAGTGGCCAGAAGTTGGGCCCAAGCAATCATCAATCACTCTCATAATTAGGGGTGCCCACACGGGGGTTCTGGGGTCGTGGTAAGAAGGGAGCACACAGTGTGGCACACGGGAAGCACCCGATAAATATTAGCTGTTACTATTCAATGATGCTTATTTAATAAGTGAGGAGTTGTGGGTGTTATTAGACGGAAGCCAGGTATGTCCCTCACCCCGCCGGAAGCCACACCACAAGCCGTAAATGCCGAGCACGGCGTCCACCTGGTGGCCGCATCCCCAAATCCCTCGTCAAAAACCTTGGAGGAAATGAAAAGGCTTGTAATTTATAAGCCAAGGCTTCTCAAGGGGGCAAGAGGGGGAGAGGGGAGGATCAGAACCCACACTCTGGGGCTTCCTGGGGTCTGCGCGGGCAGCTTGAAAACAAAGCAGCACTTTGTCCTGTGGCTATACTTTGCTTTTTGTCATAATATTTAATTAATTTTGAAATTTCAAATAACATTAAAGGCAAGTGTGAGATATTTACATCTATTACAGAAGAGGGCATGGGTTTCAAGGGGGGGAGGGAAGAACTTGTCTATGGATAACCTATAAAACGCAGCAAAGCTCCCAGGAATGTTACAGCTACAGGAGGGCTTGGGCCCTGCACCTTCAGCCTGCCCTGCCAAGCGCCCACCCATCCCCAAGGTGGCTCTGGGCGCTGGAACCCATGCAGTGCCCCCCACCCCCACCCCCATCTTGGCCTAATTAGAAAAAGCTGGCACATGCACAGGGCGCTTCTGTGTTCCAAACCCTTCCTTTTGCTTTCTAATGCTAATGGGTGAAACTTGAACAAATGTTCATTAAAACCATTTGAAATGCGATGCCCCTTCCTCCTTGGGTTTTCACTGTTATTCCAGCTATCCGTCAGGATGTGGGGCCTAAATCCTTTATTCCTTACGAGAAAGGTCCATTTGCCACTCTGGCGAAATAAAACTCCTTTGTGGGTCTTTCAACCTAGTTTTCTTTTTTTCTTTCTTTCTTTTTTTTTTTACAGTAAAGACTTAATAAAAAATTTAAAAGTTACTAAAAGTGAAAAATACTCTTGTAGAAAAGTGCACAAGTGTATGGCTTAATGAATGGTTGCAAAGTGTGGCCAATCAAGAAACAGAAGGCTGCCCTTCCCCACTGTCCCTCCTCCATCTTCTGGTCACTGCTCCCAGAATGATGAGCATGACCCTGGCTTATAATAGCACGTAATTATTCTGCTTGGGGTTTTTTTGTTGAACTTTATGTAAATGCAATAACACAGGATATGCTCTTTGGGGTCTGCCTTTGTCTAAGGTTATGTTAGGAAGACCCATTGTCCATATCGTTGGATATTGTAGATCACTCATTCATTCTCACTACTGTATAGTATCATTGTGTGGTTTTTCATGATTGGAGACATCCCTGTGGAGGTAGGCATGTGTCCCCTGACAGGATGGGTCCCAGGGATGGGGATGTGACCAAGGAGGACCAATTGGGATTTCCCAAATCGGAAGCAGATAGCATCTCTCTTCCTCCTGGGAAGTAGTCTATCCTAGCAGATTCTTGAGTCAGGCCATCTGTGCTCGGTCCTGGCTGTGTCACCTACTAGCTGTGATATCTGGTATGAGTTATTTAATGTCTTCATTTTCAGCCTTAGTTTCTTCATCTTTAAAAGGAGACAACAATAATAATAGCATCATCAACAAAACGAAAAGGCAACTTACTAAATGGGAAGAAATATTTGCAAATCATATATCTGATAAGGGATTAATATTCAAAATATGTACAGAACTCACATCTCAGTAGCAGAAAAACAATCTGATTAGAATATGTATGGGCAGAAGATCTGAACATATTTCCAAAAAAGAAAGACATGCAGATGGCTAACAGGTGCATGAAAAGGTGCTCAATATCGTTAATCATTAGGGAACTCCAAATCAAAACCACAGTGAGATATCACCTCCTACCTATTCGAGGGGCCTAGCATCAAAAAGACAAGAAATAACAAGTGTTGGCGAGGATGTGGAGAAAAGGGAGCCCGTGTGCACTGTCAGTGGGGACGTAAGCTGGTGCAGCCATGATGGAAAACAGTAAGGAAGTTTCTCAAAAAATTAAAAATGGAACTGCCACAGATCTAGCAATTCCACTTTTCGGGATTTATTCAAAGTGAACAAAAACACTAACTCGAAAAGCTATTTGCATTCCTCTGTTCACTGCAGCATTATTTATAACAACTAAGATACGGAAACAACCTAAGTGTCCACTGGTGGCCAGATGGATAAAAAATTGTGATATATACATATATGTAATGTATATATAGGAAATGTGTATATATAATATATATACATATTATACATTATGTATTATTGTAAATGGTATATTATTCAGCCATGAGAAAGAAGGAAAACTTCCATCTGTGACAACAGGGAAGCACCTTGAGAGCATTACACTAAGTGAAATAAGTCAGACAGATCTCTCTTATGTGTAGAATCCTAAAGAAAAGAAAACCTCATAGATACAGAGAACAGATTGGTGGCTGCCAGGGCCCTGGGGGTAGGAGTGGGGCTGGGAAAAATGAGTGAAGGGCGTTAAAAGGAAAGAAGAAAAAATAAGTGAATATGGTCCATTACTCACCAACCAGAACAAGGAGAGCAACAAAAGAAGCAATTGTGGTGTTCTGGACACACAAACCGAAAAGCAGGATGTTCGTTGCAATATCAATTCCAGTTCAAGTTTATTTCCTCCTTAACTGTACTATTATAAGAAAATTCACCTTGAAACATAAACTCTATGGAGTCCTTGGAATGTCCAAGCCCACATTTTTCACTTTAACAAACAGCTAATGCGTTCTGCATTTGGATCTGGGAACAAAACATCCTTGCCCCCCAAATAATAATACTGAACCACATAGAGCTGTTTCAGAGATTAAGTGAACACTCAGAAATGTATTGGGTGCATGTTAAATGTTAAGGTGGGGTTTTATTCTTAGATTGTCAAGTGTAAGGGCTGCTGTGGCCGCTCAGCCACCTGCAGTGTGAACACGAGGCTCTCTGTGCAGACCATGCCTGCCATGCCTCTGAGCCTTTGCACATACTGTTCCCTCTGCCCAACCTATCATTTTCCTTGAATTCTCACACAAAACTTCCATCCCTCTTTCATGTCTTAGCCTAAAAGGACCAGTGTATCTACTGTGTTTCTAATAGAATGCCATCCCTGCCCCTCTCATTATAGCACAACAGCTCTCAGGGCAGAGACTGCAAGCCCCGGGCAGGGGCGGGGGTGGCTGGGTGGAGGACAGTTCTCCTGAGACATTATTCCTCTCTTCCCCTGTGTTCACATCCGTGCTGACACCACAGCAGCCATGGTGAGTGACACTAGCTGCCGTAGCGGGAATCAGGCAGTGATACCAAACTGAACAACTAGACATTGGATCTTTACCATCGCCTACTCATTAAAAAGCCAGTTTTGCTTCTGGATGCCTTTGATTAGACCACAAAAATGGCTAACTTTTGACCCTTGAAGGCCTGTATTTTCAAGTTTCTCTGTGAGCAGGTGGGAAGTGCATCACGGGAAGGCCCCCGTGCACACGCGCTGTAAGCGGAATGAGCTGCTTGGTCCGTGGAACAGCGTCTTCACTTGAAGGAGCAAGTGACGAACAGACCGCGGTGATTCAGCCTGGGGGATTGGCAGGTATCTCCTTGGAAATGAATGAAGAGAACTTGCCACGTCAGGGAAAATAACTGTCAGTACCTGTTGCCAAAGATAAGCTTTGAACTTTGAAGTAAAAATTCAAATTTCAGAAAATGGAAGTGGCACCAAGCGTGTGACAGCCCCCATGACCGAAGGGCTCTTCTGGTGAGATGGCGGGAGACACTAATGAGAGGATTGGACTGGGATCCCAAGTTGTCTCTCTTTACTTGTGCCTCCCGCTGTCCAGGTGTAACCACCCTCCTCCCAGTGTGAGCTCCAACCCACCGCTCCGCTGCCTCCCTCCAGTTCTCCCCACGTCCTTCCCCCAATCCCTGCCCCATGTCCAGGCCACCGGGTCTTTGACACCGTTCACGGGGCGGGGGGAGGGGGGGGTGGTGAGCTGGGCTGACTTCCCTGCAGTCCCCTGCACCACAGCCTTGGGGCACAACACCTGCTGGTTGGGAGGTCCCTTGTTTAGGGTCCAGGAAGGGTTTGGATTCTAATATGGGGGGCTAAGGCCAGGTGAATGCAAGGAGGCCTACGTTCTGGAGGGCGGTGGGGACAGGCAAACATGGTGGGGCCCCTGTCTTCACACCCTTGCTTCTTCCTGGAATTCCCCGTCAGGAAGCAGTTGTGAAGAGAGGAGGTGTAATGAGAACGTTCTCGTCCACTCTTTAAGGGGAGAGGGGGAGAGGCTTTATTTATTTATTTTTAATGTATTACTTATTTTTGAGAGAGATCGCGCACAAGCAGGAGAGGGGCAGAGAGAGGTGGGACAGATGACCCAAAGCGGGCTCTGCAGTGACAGCAGCTAGCCGGATGCAGGGCTCAAACCCATGAACTGTGAGGTCATGACTGGAACCAAAGTTAGAGGCTCCACGACTGAGCCACTTGGGTGCCCCTAAGGGCAGAGGCTTTGTGGTTTAGCATGCTGTTTTATTTGAAGCCATAATTAGGAAAGAATCTTAAGGCCCGCCCTAATCTCACATCGTGACTTGAAAGGGGAAAAAGTCTCTCTCAGCCCTCAGTGGATCATAGGAAAGTACTTAGATTAACTTCTTTATAGCTGATTAGTATTACTCCCTAGCAATTATTGTGAAATACCTTCTGAACTCCCTCCTTTGAGGAGCATTTTCCTTAAGGCATCAAATCTCTTATGTCTCATTCATTTTTTGCTGTAGAAATCTTTAAACATGTGGGGCGCCTGGGTGGCTCAGTCGGGGAAGCACTGACTTCAGTTCAGGTCATGATTTCGTGGTTGGTGAGTCTGAGCCCCGCGTCGGGCTCTGTGCTGACAGCTCAGAGCCTGGAGCCTGCTTCCGATTCCGTGTCTCCCTCACTCTCTGCCCCTCCCTCGCTCGTGCTCTGTTTCCCACTCTCTCAAAAATAAAAAAAAATAAACATAAAAAAGAAATCTTTAAGCATATTATTTTGAAACAGTTTTAAACTCACATTCTCTCTCTCTCAAAATGAGTAAATAAAAAAATTTTTTGAAAAAAGAAATAGGACCATGTGTGTGTTCCCCTGTACCCATCACCCAGCTTCCCCCGGTAATAATGCCTTATGTAACCACAGTCCGTCCTCAAAGCCGGGGAGCTGACATCAGTGCGAGGCTGTTAGCTAAACTATACACGTTATTCTTATGTATTTTTTCCATTCATCTTTAAATATAGTTTTTTTTTAATGAGGCTTACACTCCATAAAAGTATAACCAGAACCCCTGGAGCCTCGTATGGCGTCACGCATATAGTAAGTTGTGTGGAATTGAAGGTGGAAGTCCTGCCTATAACGAATTGTGACTCACTTGCTGTGTGATTATAGGCAAGGCACACCATATCTCTGAGCCTTGGTTTTGTGTCCTATAGGATGAAGCTAATGACACCCCATTGGTCAAGGTGCTGCCTGGGTCAGACACAGAGCCTGCGAAGGGCCGAAGGCGTTGGTCATGGGCGCTCTGTCCATGGCCGGTGTCTCAGGTCAGGTTCCCCAGGAAGCCTGAGGTGGAGGTCTGTGTGCAGTGGTTTCTGGGGAGGGCTCCAGGTGTCCCACGGATGAGCTCGCTGGGACACGGGGCTGGCCAAAGAGAGAGACTGAACTACCGTGTGGTTGTGACATGAGAGAGAGAGCCCCAGAGAGCCGGGGTGGCCAGGTCTGCGCACCCCTGCGTCGGCCGCTCACTGCATGTGGGCTGCTCTCAGGGACGGGGTAGCCTTGGCCGGGTGTCCCCCTGTAGCCGAAGGCAAGGCCCGAGGACAGGCCCTGCGGTGAGCCCTCAGCTGTCACCTGCCACCCAGCTCAGCTGCGGAATCTGGGCAGAGCCTCCCAGCACCCACTCTTCTCACTATTACTGTGGCTCTGAGGAAGGGGACATCAGAAGAGGGGACAGTCCTAGGTTTTTCACCCGCCCCACATTAGCCACATTAGACCGAGGCATATGTGAATGGCTTGATAACTCCAGAAAAAGCTGTTTTCTTTTTTGTTTTAAGCCATTGAAGGACATCTGTTTACATTTTCAGGAAGAGCTAATTTGGGAGAGAGAGAAGAGCAACAGATCTTAATCTGTGATTCTCTGTCTTCACCACATTCCCGCCTCTGTGAGGATTGCCTTGACGTGGGTTTTGGAGGCCGACTTTTAACGACTTTTCAAGAGCTGCCTCTCAGGCTGCCAAGGTTGGTATCAGTGATGTCATACAGCAATTGTCTTTGTTTAGTCATAGCTGGAAGCCTGACGCTGAGGTGAGGCCCGTGGCGGATGCCACTGAAGAGATACCGAGTCGCCAGCTGGGAAGGTTCCATTTCATGCCTTTTCTCTCTGCACGGCCACTAGAGATAAAGTAGCGCGATATAGTTCTGAGGCGCCCGTGGATGTGGATTAAGATCCGGATCATATCTGAACTTGATTAGTATGCTTTGGTCTATAAGCATCATATCATGTCCCCTGTTAGAAGGGAAAGATCACATATGTTAAGGTAAAGCACCTCTATTTGGTGTAACACCATAAATTTTGGGGTAAACAACTGAATTTTCATGGGTTTTCCCAATCTGTTCATTCTCTTTGGAGCAAAGTTTTTTGGCCAGTTGTCTAAGCGACGTTTTGCCTTTGTTCTTCAATAAAGATACAGCTCACTGCCCACAATAATGGTGAAATGATAACGTGAAGAATTTTCATAAATTAGGAGTGTTTTTCTGCCAGAAAACTTGATAAACACTTTTTTGTCTTTCTCTAACATCCATGCTGGGTATTTGGAAGAAAGTGTTTCCATGAACACGCAGTAGAGATTGACCTAGAAACTTCCACATCTGTGACAAGCGCACAGGTGCTCACACTCTTCCAAGCTGGGAAGCGGTAAGCCCAACCCTGCTGATCACTGTCCCCCACTACTCTCTGTCTCTGTCTCTGTCTCTCTCTCTCTGCCTGTTTCCGAACCAGGGGCTTACAGACAACCTACTCGGCACGGAGGAGGAAGAAGAGTGGACGCCAGGTCAGTGCCTCAGTGCCTTGAAGGGCCTTGCCCAGATCTGGTCTGCGATTAACAAATGTTGGAGACGGAATGGCCTTTTCTGTTATTCCTGACTAACAGTGCCAGAAAGTGAAGGTATGAACTCATCAGCAGTGATGAGCTCCACAAATGAGTCATGATTAGAGGCAGCAGTGTTTTGGTAGTTACATCAGAGATCTGGGTTCGTTTCTAGAAACTCACTGGGCAGTTGTCCTCTTAAATCGGAATCTATGGTGAACTCATCTGAGGGGTGGCTGGTCATGCACGGACTGTGAGTCGGAGGAGGCCAAGGCTCAGATCCCAGCTACACGACCTCACAGGCATGGCCAAACCACCTTAAAGCACTGTTTCCTCTGCAGGTAAGTTGGTTGATTCCATACTTTCGGTCACAGGCTTATTTTTTAGGTCAGATTAACTAATGCCCTGCATAGTGTCAGCTCACCCCGATTCTTAATACATGGTGGCCATTATTTTCACAATTTGGGTAAGAGCATAATGTCATTAATGAAAATACCTTGGCAGCAGAGGCGGGGGGACATTAAAAACAATTAGAATGATAACTTTTCTGAAAGATCTGCTTACTGCCTAACAGATTGGTGTTTTATGTTGATGGGCTATTGGTTCTATCTGGGGACTCTTAAATTCGAAATTCTTTTGGAGAAATGAAAGAACATGTATCTGTGTGCATCAAAGCAAATTTTAATATTTCCTCTATATTGATCTGAACACTAAAAGATTTTTCAGCAGAGGGGCACCTGGCTGGCTCAGTTGGTGAAGCATGTGACTCTTGATCTTGGGGTCTCGGGTTCAAGTCCCACATTGGGTGGAGCAACTAATTAAATTTTTTTAAATTTAATTTTTAGAGAATAATTATTCTTGGTAAAAAATAAAATGTTTGGGTACTTTAATCAATTTCTTAGCCTGCCTATCATGGTATTTTCTTTGCAGAGTGTATTTTTAAAGTTTTATTATTTTAACTTTTTAACAAAAATGTTTACATTTGAGGCTTAATGATTTTGAAATTGCTGATATTTGCATTGACTTCTCTATCAGTCATAATATATTTAATTGAGAAAATATTCTCTTTACAGCTGTTAAAGTGCCTGGTAAGCCAAGAGCAATTCTGCTGAACAAAGGCTATTATCAATTCTAATTTTTTAAATATTGAAAACTGTAAATAGTTCAATCCAAATATTTCCTCAGGTAATTTTAGCCTTTCTTCAGAGTTCCTTTTCTTCACAAATATTTTTATGATACCACTTGTTGAGTAAGTTGTCTCTATGATTCTTTTGAATGGTTCACCAAATTTAGATGATTCAAAATTGTGGGCCTTCTCAATTACATTCTATTCTGGGACAGAATTTAAATTTATCCAAATAAAAATAGGAGCGCCATCAAAATATTCTTCTCACAGGTTGAGATCATCCAGTGCACAGTTATAGAATTTCAAAATACTTCATTAGAGCACTCACTGTGGCCCCCACCTCACTTTTACAGGACGCATTTCAGTGCCTTCCTGTAGGAAGCGCTGGCTGCATGACGCTATGACCTGTGCAGTCATAGGAGCCCGTGCTTAGAAGGCTCCACACTTGGTTTACTGCTCTGCTGTGGCCATCCTAAAATGCTTAGTTTTTTCTTAAAATTTTTTTAACGTTTATTTATTTATGAGAATGAGAGAGACAGAGCATGAATGATGTGGGGATAGAGAGGTAGGAAACACAGAATCGAAAGCAGGCTCCAGGCTCTGAGCTGTCAGCACAGAGCCTGACGTGGGGCTCGAACTCCTGAACCATGAGATCATGACCTGAGCTGAAGTGAGCAGGACGCTTAACCCACTGAACCACCCAGGCGCCCCCTAAAATTCTTAATTTTTTAATGAGCGTTTTCTTTTTTGTGCTAGGTCCCACAAATTATGTAGCTGTCCTGCTTGTTTGTCTTGGTTTTTAATAATTGCAGTTTTCCAAAAGCTTTGAGCTCAAAAGTGGAATTAAAAAAAGATTTGCATTTACTCAATACTTTGAAGAGTTCCAAATGATTCTGAACAAAATGCAGCCCCAACTTCAGAGCATTGTAAGACACTTAGGGTTTTATGAAAATCATAAAGACTCAGATATTCTGTCATTTGGAAGGCACAAAGGAGAATTTTGTGACCTAGTTATTGTGTGTGTGTGTGTGTGTGTAAAATTTGAAACTTCGCGTCCACTTCCATTGGTAGTCTACCACAGCCTGTTTGGACCAGAGCGCTATTTATACACATTCCACTACCCAGTTCAAGTCCACTTCTGCTCCGTGGGTTCTTACGGTAGCAAGAATACTGTTTGTACCAGGATTTGAATCATCACAATTTGTCACCTCAAAAACAAAGTTTCCTTTCAATGATGAACTTTAAACTGGATTTAGAACAGCAATTAGAACAATGTCAGATTTTTCACCTGTGACAGAATGAGTTTTCCAGAGGTTTGACTTTATTCCTTAAATTAACTTTATTTATTATTATTACTATTACTATTATTATTATTATTATTTTAATGAACCTTTATTAGAGTGAACAGATTTCTCATGTGAGGTAGCTAATGACTCTGATAGAAATTGGGTCATTTTACTGTTTACATAGTGTGACTTCTACTAATGGCATCAGCGGCTAATACTTCAGTTTTCAGTCAGGCACAGGAAACATTAGGATTGAAAATGAGTGAAATGAGTTTAGAGGAAGGGTCGTTTTGTCTCAATAAACGCTGAGCTTCCCAGAGCGATACGAAAACGCACCTCCGCAGCTCCCTGTGTTAGATTGCCATCCTCGCACATCATCGATTTGTTCAATTAACTTTTGAAGTAAAAGCTGATGTTTCTTCAGCGAAATTGTGTTCGCTGGGTTTTGTGTGGCCACCGATATCATGATGATATCCGCACAGTAGAATCAAGACGTCAGTATTTTATGCAAGTTACTCATTTCTCTACAACGTTAACATTTGAATTTTTCCCTAAATATGCACTTTGATCTTTTCAAGCTGATTGCTGCTCAAAGAGTTTATTACAAAAGAAAAAGGTTATACAACAATGTAATAAATAATGGTTATAGAGTCACATTCAGTAATGACAAAACTACTGTAAGCAAGAGTATTCGAACTATGCTCTGTGATGGAGCTGGTCAGTTTCCATTTCCTGCATGTGTCACTTACAGCTCTCCTGTGCTTGTACACAGTTTCCGCTGACCCTGCTTCTGTGTGGCCAGGCAGCTTCGTGGACCTCCCAGCCCACAGCAGTGAGGGCTGGTGGGCAGCTGGGTCGCTCATTACCACAGAGTCCCTAGGGGTTTTTATCATGCTGTCCTTCAAAGGAGGTGATAGTTGCACCTTATCAGGAAATGGTTAGGGAAAGAGAAATGGATATTGCCATCATCTTACAGATTTTATCAGGAGAAAAAGTGAGAACTCCGTTGATCACACTTGTGGCTCAACACTCCTGTTCAAGACTGGAAGAGGCTGGGGCACCCGGATGGCTCAGTTGGTTAATCATCTGACTTCAGCTCAGGACATGATCTTGCATTTGGTGAGTTCAAGTCCTGCTTTGGGCCCTGTGCCAATAGCTTAGAGCCTGGAGTCTGCTTCGGATTCTGTGTTTCCCTCTCTTTCTGCTCCTCCTCTGCTCACGCTCTGTTTCTGTCTCTCCCTCTCTCTCAAAATTAAATACAACATTAAAAAAATTTAAAAAGACTAGCAGAGGCTGAGAATGCCCAGTGCGGGTCTACTAAGCCCACCCAGTGTGTTTACAATACTACTAATAATGCGTTTTAAAATGAAGCATCTGGGATGCCTGGGAGGCTCAGTTGGTTAAGCATTCGACTTCAGCCCAGGTCGTGATCTTGCAGTTTGTGGGTTTGAGCCCCGCATCGGGCTCTGTGCTGACAGCTCAGAGCCTGGAGCCTGCTTCAGATTCTGTGTCTCCCTCTCTCTCTGCCCCTTCCCCTGTCTCAAAAATAAACATAATTTTTCTTTTAAATGAAGCATCTGATATATGTTAGACTGCCTGGCACTATCCTAGGAAAACCCGGGCATGTAGCCGCCCTGATTATCATTGACTGCTTTGGTTATTCTATGGCTTCCTGATGAGACATAATATTGCTCTAATTTTACCAACCACTTCTCTGTTAGAAAAATGACCTTTCATTTAAATGCGAAGGAAAGAGTGAAGTTGCTACAGTCTAGAACAGGACAATGTAAAGCTAAAGACGAATGGTAACTCAGTGGGTACATTTGGCTATCATGACTTACCTCTTCTGGGGACCAACTCCCAGGGACAATTTCTGATTATTTTCTTACGGGTCTGGAACTATTCTTTAGTTAAAGCAGGCTGATTTCTTGAGGAGAAGGAGTAATTTATCTTACTCTCGCTTCGTAAGCCCAGGACCTACATAAGTCTGGGTCTATAACACTGAAATCCCTTCCTAATGGTGCCCCAAGTGAAGTGTCAGGAAACCACCGCCCCTTTTCGGGAGTGGGGTGGGGGTGGTGTTCGAAGTCCAGCCTGCTATTGGAGGCCAGCTGTATACAAGTTGTGTAAACTTTATTGTCTCGGGGCTTCATCACCTGTAAAATGGCCCTCAGCACCGGCTGCCAACGCATCTGGGGCACAGCAGCTGGGAACAATTTTCAGTTGGAAAAATAACTTATGTGGAAAAGGAACATAAACTTTCATCATATACTGGCTGGTTGTAAACTAAGGCCATGTCAGGGACTAAGGCTTGTTTTTCTATTTGGTTATTGTCTGATATTTCTGGGGCACACAGGCTGCACATTTCCCAGGTGACAGGTCATTATAATAAAATGAACTGGGTCACCTTATTACCTTTCTCGAGTCCTTTACTGGTGGATTTTGGGAAACAGATGCTAAATGTTTAGCAAAATCCATATACAGCTTTGTTAGGGCTTTTCCATTATAATCTGATCTACATAAGGTGCCTGTAGAAGAAACACAACAAAGTAAATAAGTATGACCTAACAGATTAAAATTATAATATTTAAAATGTCAAGTAACGCCAAAGGAACTTGGGTGACCAGATGACTGTGATAGGGGTTGTCCAGATAGGAGAAAACAGCAGAGAGAGTGCTGTCCAAAAGCCAAATAAAACCATATTTTAAATTTGGAATTGCTTGTCGTTTTAATTGTAAAATATGCTGCTCTTTTCCTGGTTTAGAAAGCTAACAGCATGAATGACTTCAATCCACAGAATGTGTAAGAAATAGAGCTACAACTGATGCTTGTAAACTCTATCCGAACTTGTATCTTGTCAACTTGGAAAGTCTTTCTGTTTGCCCAGAAGTCATGAAAAAAGGTTAGTTTTTTACAATTTTATTTGACCTATTATTCAGCTATTCTTTAAATACTTTATGATTTCTAATTTAAAAAAATTTGTTATTGTTGTAAAACATACATAACATTTACCATTTTAATCATATTCAAGTGTCTGATACAGTGACATTAAGTACATACACAATGTTGTGTAACTGTCATGACTATTTATTTCCAGAACTTGATTTTTTATTTTTAAAGCTTTGCCAAAATATGATGCTTAAATACAATATTTAAGAAAAAGATATGATTTTGCTTTAAAGTGAGATCAATAGGGGCGTCTGGGTGGCTCAGTCGGTTGAGCATCTGACTTCGGCTCAGATCTTGATCTCACAGTTCGCGAGTTTGAACCCTGCATCGGGTTCTGTGCTGACAACTCAGAGCCTGGAGCCTGCTTCTGATTCTGTGTCTCCCTCTCTCTACCCCTCCCGTGCTAGTGCTCTCTCTCTCTCTCAAAAATAAATAAAAAACATAAAAAAAAATTAAAAAAAGAAATAAACATTAAAACATTTTTAAATAAAAATATAAAGGGAGACCAACACGTAACTGTTTTTTCTTCCTTCCTGAGAATGCGGACTGTTTCTGCGGTGGCTCTTGTTAAGTATGTCTGTATCTGTCAACATACTGTGTTTAACCCTGTTTTGAACTCTGCTTTTATTCTAAGAAGGTTGTAAACCAGGGAAAAGCTACAGAAATCTGTAAATGCTCTAAAAAGAAATTCCAGACTGATATGGCTGGCATGGGAGCTGAGGGGAAACTTTATTACGTTATTTGGAACAAAGGAAAGTCATTCAAGCCCCATAGTGGTTAGATGTGACAGGGTGTGTTAACTAAATAGGGGGTCAGAGAGGAGCGTAGTTTCTAAACTTCTGCAATTCAAATCGCATATTGATTTTATTTAAAATGAAAATGTTTATAAAATGAAGTCTCAGAATATGTTTGCGTTAGAGGAAGTCAATAACGTAAAAGTGACTTGAGACTTTCCGTCTCCTTGAGGCTCATGACCTTCAGATCTAGTCACTCTGCTGCTTACGGGACATTTACCTTTCCTAAATGTCCCGTATTAATGTCCACACAGGCTCCCTTGCCAGCCATAGTCCACCTCCAGGCAGCAGCAAAGCTCACTGAAGTCCTTTTGGAAATACTTACAGTCTATTCTGGAACCTGTCTCTTCTGTTTTGAAATCACGATTACAAAAGGCTCAAGAAGTGAAAGGTTTAATTTTAAGTGTCCCTTAAAGAGAAAATAGAAACGGGACTATTGGTGTAACCCAATAATTTATTCCAAATAGAGATATCCATCATTTTATTTATATGTGACAGAAATATGGGGAAATATTGCATCTGTTAAATCACTATGTTTACTTTATAGCTGCTGGTTCTATTATTCTCTGTGTTTTTCTGGACCTGCTATGACAAAAATGAATATAATTTATGGAATTGACAAAGCGAGGGACATCATCTTTCTATTGTAGGCAAATAATTATGCTAATTTGGAACGGACCCGCCTTCCTAGAGTGAAGTTGCATCCAAACTCCCAAGCAGTCTTATCTGCACATCTTTTGAAAAAGACTTAATTGTTGGACCCAGCCTCCAGGCTCATCCCGTGACACTGGTCCAAGGGTACGACGGCCCATTCACTACAGTGAAAGAACATTCTCCCCAAGTACTAAAGATTGGCTCGCGTTGGCCGTTTTGGAAACTGTGATGAGTGAATTGAGAAAATGAATTGTTCTGATTCTTTTAAGCTTTTAGGCTTTGAACAAAATAATGAATAACCCTTAGTAATTAAATGCCTTGTTTGTTTTTAGTTCTTTTGAATTCAATCAAGGAAAGGGATGGAAAGGAAAGACATGCCGAAAAGGCCCCCAAAAGCACTTTGGCACTCACCAAAGCTGCCACACGATGAATAACACAGTGGGGTAGATGGCTAAGTAGGTCCTATTTTTGTGTTGTTCAATAACACTAGGAAACATGCTTTAGTTCAAAGCATTATTTCTCTTCAAGTGTCTCCAATCAGCATCACATAGCTTTTGGTAATGCTAGAGTGATTTCAATGTACCAAGTGTCTTTCAGTAGTTGTCTAAGGGAATAAAGCTAAGGGAAAGGAGAGGGCAGACGGAGGGCATTTGACCACAAAGACTGAGAATTTCATTGGTTTGTGGGAGAATTCCTTGGCTAGTACCTCTGGGAAATGGGGTGGTTTATAGGGAAGATTCCCAGGCATACATGTTCTTAATAACAAAGAGGCCTTTGCGACGTTGTCTTGGTGAGGATGCTTTCAGCTGCAAGTAACCACAGACCCAACTGAGGACAGCTTAAGCCCTGAGGGGATTCATGCTCTTGCATAACAAGCCCTAAAATAGGCATGCTCCCCCAACTGCACAAAGGAACTCGGGCCCCACTTCTCTGTGGCTTTCTGAATTTCTCCATTTCTGTGTTGGCTTCGTCCAGCAGTAGTTTAGAGCATCTCATCCAGTCACAACAGTGTCTGTGTTATGTTTAGCCCCAGCCTTCACTAGATAAATATATATGTGTATATAAATAAATATATGTACATATATTTATATATTATATTAAATATTTTGATATATATTTAAAACTTCTTTTTCTCTTCTTTTATTTACTGATTTTTTTTTTTTTTGACAGAGATGCACACGCATGAGCAGGGGAGGGGCAGAGGGAGAGGGAGAGAGAATCGGAAGCAGGTTCCAAGCCCAGTGTGGAGCCCAATTTCACCATGATGATGCCCTGAGCTGAGATCAAGAGACAGATGCTTAACCAACGGAGTCACCCAGGTGCCCCTGGACAAGTATGTATTGATTAGGGAGTCCTGGAGACTAACTCTTCTCAGCGAGGAGGAGCAAAAGCAGTGCCACTGAGGACAGTTAAGGTTGAAAAGGCTGAGAGGTGCTATAAAGTAAGAAAGAGATGCATGATTGTGAAAAGAACAACTGCAGTCCCTCCAGCAGTCACTGTTTCCTGACTTCTGACATAAGACAACAGCAAATCAAGTAAAAACCATACTGTGCTCCCTACATTACTATTAGCAAAATGCTTTGAGGACAAAATGTCTTCTCAAAAGTGGCCATAAACAAAAGAGGCTACTCTGAGTAGAAACATATATTTTCCATGTTCACACAATAACATTGCCTAATATTTGTATAATAGAAGCATCACAAGAACCTGAATTTTGTGTTGTTTACTGCTGGATCAGCAGTGCCCGAACCAATGAACAGCACATGGTGGGTTCTCAAATTTTTGTCAAAAGAATGAGTGAAGGTAGAAGCATTTTCATTTACTAGCTAAGAGAAAGTGGGAGGGAGCGAAAGAACTGGGTCAGTCCTTTAAGTTACTAGCTATGGGATCCTTTCTGGGCTTCAGTTTCCTTTTCTGTAAAATGGGGCTAATAGAAAATTGCTTTATCAGGTTGTTGTGAATATTTAAATGAATAGAGATGCCTGGGCAGCTCAGTTGGTTAAATGAGTTGTTGTCTGACTCTTGATATCAGCTCAGGTCATAACTTCATGGTTCATGAGTTTGAGCCCTGTGTCAGGCTCCACACTAGTGGTGTGGAGCCTGCTTGGGATTCTTTCTCTCTCTGCTCCTACTCCATGCATGCTCTCACTCTCTCTCTCTCAAAATAAGTAAATAAACTAAAAAAAAAAAAGATTAAATGAATTAATACATGTAAAGTGCTTGGCACAGTAGTCCTCAGGCAGTGCTGACAATTTATTATCACTACTACTACTGAGTTCTTAATATTTCAGTTTCCTTATTAGTTAAATGAAGATAATAAAAGGTATCCCATTTGAGGATTAAATAAGATGGTGTCTGTTCCTTCCTCATGGTGTCAGGAGCTTGGCCAAAGTTACTATAATTCTATGTCTGTTCCCAGTGCTTTTATTTTATAAAGTTATTTTTACCCCATTATAATTTGGTCCTTACAACAAACTACTGAGAGAACAGATCAAATATTATGCCCTTTTACAGGTCAGACAACTAAGGTACTGAGCAATTAAATTATGCCTCTAAAGACTTATTCAGAAGGCAAATGGTAGGGCCAAAAGCTAGCACAGCACTTTCTGGATGTTTTACTGTGTACGTCTTCCACATTTTAAATGTCTAAGCAGAATTTTCAGGGCTAGAGAGTGACTTTATTGAGCAAATGTATAAGGTAAAACATTTCTAAGTGGGATTTATGGGAAAGACGGAGGAAGTGACCAGAACAGGAAATGACATTTTAAATGGGTTGCTTTTAAGGGGGCAAGGTTAGAATGATCCATGTGATACTGAATGAGAATTGGAGACATCAGTATGAATTCATGTTTAGCTTAACATAGGCACACATGGTTGCGTGTAGAAAATTTGCAGCTTGTATAAATATAGGGGTTCGTATACTGCATACGTACCACATACATTTCCTCGTTCTGTCAGCTTAGAAGCAACAACATCCCAATAGCCGCAAGCACACCTACCACCCAGATCTTGGTTTCTATAACCTTTCTCTGAAGGAGGGAACCACGGCTCCTTGGAGAAATGGCTGATTCTAGCCCTGGGCAGGTAATATAGGGGTCTATAGAGCCAGAAAGTAAGGGAGTACTAAAACCAGTGAGCAAAGAAAGATGAGGAGTATGTCAAAGGGGTATAGGAACCAACTGAAAAGGCTCCCAGTGACCAAAGCTAGAACAATATGATCAATAAAACAAATCTTAGTATCAGATTATAACCTAGTGTATAAATACATATCTATGAACCCATACTAATATGAATAAATTATTGAAAAATAAATGGGGGAGAAGAGACAAATTTTCCCTGCAGAAGAATTCAAAATAATTTGTGTAGATACTCCACACTCAAGGCGATGGATCATAACTCCTTACGCCTTAAGTGTGGGGTACACACGATGACTTCCTTTCAGAGAGTCCAGGATGGAATGTGGGGAGAAAAGAGCAAGCTTACGGTGCAGAAACCTGACAAGCACGACCCCAGCCAGGTGATCAAAGATCACATCAGCGGAGACAAGTCATCTTTCTATTTGTCTCCCATATTCTTTGTTTCTTCTTTCCCATCTTCTCTTAGACTGATTATTGTTTCTATATTCCTATTATCTCCTCTACTAACTCCTACCTATGCCTTTATTTTTTTGAATTTTGGCTCTAGTGACGTCAATATGCAACTTTTATATATCCTTGTCTATATCAAATAAATATTATAGCACTTCGTGGAAAAAGTGATAGCCCTAAAACACCTTTATTCTGTTTTACCCCTTCATTCCTTAGCACTATTTTGTTATGGGTTTTACTTATAAATCCTACAATGCTTGCTATTATTTTTAGCTAAACATTCAAACATCTTTTAAAGATTCAAAAAATGAAAAATAGTCTTTTCTATTTACCCATATATTTGCTTTTTTCCAGTGCTTTCCATTCCTTCCTGTAGATTCAGGCTTCCATCTGGCATAACTTCCCTTTCATTCACAAAAATCTCTAGACTGTAGGGATGTAAACAAAATGGCCCATTTATAATATTTTAGATCTGTTAGTAACACATTCTCTCAGATCTTATTGGTTTGAAAATGTCTTTATTTCCTCCCTTATTTTGAGATATATTTTCATAGAATATATAATTCTAGGTTGATATTTTAAAATCTTTTTGTTATTTTTGTCGTTTGGTGCTTTAATGGTGGTATCCCATTATCTTCCAGATTCTGTTCTTTCTGAATGTAAGTCAGCTGTCATCTGTGTTTCCCCTTCCAATTCCCTCACCCAAATAAAGTGTCTCTTTTCCCCTTCTTTTTAAAAAAAAAATGTTTATTTACTTTTGAAGAAGTGGCTTTTTTTCAGGGATGACAAGAGGATGACAAAGGATGTTTCTTTAGGCCTGATCCCTTGATACTGCCACACAGGTAAAAAAAATATATAATTTAAAGTCAGGGAAATAATAATTATGTCAGTGTCACCTCCCTTCCTCCCTTTGGCACAGCTTTTCCAACTGGCTTCCTTTCTAGCTTCTCCCTTCAAAATCCTGGAGCGTGGGGGACAGGGTCATTTCTTGTCAACGTCGGGATGGGCTGCCAAATCTGCCACTTTGAGAGCAGCCAGGAATGTGGCCCCCTTCTTCGGGAAAGCTGCCAGCTCTTCTGAACTGAGGTCCTTTGCCACACGAACACCCAGGGATTGGGAAGCACCAGTGAACAATAGAGAACAGGGGCACATCCTGCCAGGCAAAGGCATCCTGTGGTTTACCTCGGGTGATTCCATGCACATACCCCAAGCCTGCCACCTTTACCCCTGTCTGCCGGGCACTCCTTCTCAATCCCACCAGCTGCCTTCAGGAAGTAGGAAACAGTGAGTTGTCCAATTTTGATTTCAAATGTCCCATCAGGGACACAAAACTCTTGGTGGGCAAAAGAATATCTTCTTATTTTTTTAATGTTTATATTTGAGAGAGAGAGAGAACAAGCAGGGAAGGGGCACAGAGAGAGGAAGACAGGAAGTCTGAAGCTGGCTCTGTGCTGACAGCAGAGAGTCTGATATGGGGCTTGAACTCACAAACTGTGAGGCTATGACTTGAGCCAAAGTCTGATGCTCAACCAACTAAGCCACTTAGGTGCCCCAGGAATGCCTTCTTTGATGCCCTTTGTTATCTTCTTCTTTTTTTTTTTTTAATGTTTATTTATTTTTGAAGGAGAGAGAGACAGAGTGTGAGTGGGGCAGGGGCAGAGAGAGAGAGGGAGACACAGAGTCTGAAGCCGGCTCCAGGCTCTGAGCTGTCAGCACAGAGCCCCACTCGGGGCTTGAACTCAGGAGCTGTGCAGTCATGACCTGAGCCGAAGTCAAATGCTTAACTGACTGAGCCCCCAGGTGCCCTGATTCCCTTTGTCTTCTTCTTGAACTTCTTGCAGAACCAGTTGAGGGAGACGCCTCCCTGACTTAGGATGGGGGGTCACGGGGCCCTTGGCATGGTCTGGGCCTCCCACATGATGGTCTGGATTATGCTGCTGGCCTTTGGCTTCCGGACGGCCTGAATGGCCCAACTCAGCTTCAACATGATGATGGGTTCTGATCCTTTGCTCACTGTAGAGCAATAGTTAGAGCAGCAGCTTCTGGCCTGGCCATCCTGAATTCCCCTCTGGCCATTTTTAAAGAATTTGTCTCCTATCTTTGATTTTCAGTGACTATGATGTGCCTAGGGGTGATCTTTCTATTCATCCTGCTTGAGTTTGCTGAGTTTCTTGCATTTGCGGTTTAATGTTTTTTTTTTTAATTAATTTGGAAAATTCTTGACTGCTTTATCTTCAAATATTTCTTTTGTCCAGTTTGCTTTCTCCTTGCTTTCTGGGATTCCAATTCTATGCACGTAGGACTATTTGATATAGTCCCCTGAGTTTCTAATATTTTTGTTTTTAATATTTTAAAAATTTCTCTGTGCTTCTCTTTGGATTGTTTATATTGACTTATCTTCAAATTCTCCAATGCTTTTTTCTCCCTGTGTCCAGTAGTCTGAGGAATTTACCCTTCTTTGTGTCCACAGCTCTTCACTATTCACTAGCTTTAAAGAATTAAAGACACAGATAGAGATGTAGATATAGATATAAATTTTCCCTTGGCAAGAACAATAGTCTTTCATAATTGTCTACATTTTAGTGGTAAATAGAACCTGCAGTGGTTCATAAATAATCTTAAATAATCCAAGGAATTTGTTAAAAATTCATATTCCTTAGAAATGCCATCAGACATCAGACAATATATAGGGTACTAAAAAATTCTCCAGATGGTTCTGATGCAGGAGTCCCCAGACACCCTTTGAAAAAAACTCATTTGTTAACAGCCTAAAGTCAATAACTAGTTGGCAGTTGGAAAATGCAAATCAGCATTGAGACCTAAGTAAGACCATCAACAAAGCTATCAGGTTGCTTTACTAAACCCAAATTTAAAAACAAAACAACCTAATTTAAACAAACGGTCATACATGGAAATAGACAGAGCCTGAAATTGTTGAAAGCCAGGTAGTTGCTTCGTTTCAGATGGTATTGATTTCACGCTGGACTGTGGCTCTTCATTCAGGAAGCCAACTGGAGACATAGACAAGTTGGGGAAACAAGATTGTCATAGATCTGTTCATTTGTGTTGGGCTGGTGCAGTTCTTTTGAGGGTAAGGTTTCAAGGCCTGAAGCAAATATGAAGAGCCAAAGACATTAACTGGCATATTATGTGGCTAATTTTTAAACAAACATACAAGAAAACTGTACATTCAAATGAGTGCTGTCCTCTTCAACAGGGTATAGAATGTAGAAGAACAAATAAGTTCAGTATCAACACCAATTCATTGGTTTGGCACCCCAGAGAGCTGGATCTGGCCCAGGAAGAAAGAGTGCTTTCATCTACTAGCAAGATCTGCCATGAGCATGGTTGGGGACAGTGGGAACACACATGCTATGATTACCTTCCTGGTCTAATAGTAAGACCCCTAGATTTGGGGTTTGAAGATTTGAACTTGAATCTTGGTTCTATTATTTACTAGCTGTGATATCTTTGAAAACGCATTCTGTGAACTTCAACTTCTTTAATTTAATGGCAGTTAGTCCTAAACAATATTTCCACCATCTATTTCAAAGATATGTATGTGATAGCACCTTTATAATTTATAAAGCAATAGTCACAAGTTATTCAATGTCACTTTGGTAGGCTGTGGTCTTATGCACAATAATTTGGTCATTGCACATGTTACTTTGGAAGTACATTGACAAATAGTTTGAGCAACTTGGAAAAAGCGTTTTTTATATGTACCTTGTTTTTATAATTCAGCCAGGTCACTGACAAATTGATTATGACCTTTGGATCCAAATGACATGGTTCTTCCCCAAAACTCACTACCAATGGATAAAGATTTGGAACTCCTGGATTATTAAATAGGGTGTGCCACAGGCTTTTAAAGATTCTTCACGAAGAGGAATCCCTAAAACGATTTGCACAATGGCAGCCTCGTTAGTTTAAGAGTGAGTTCCTCTAACAGTGTTACATTGAAGGCCAAAATTCACTTGAATGTGTAATAAATCAGTCATTTTGCTTCAGACCCTCCTGGTGTGTAAAACAGTATTACCACGTACTGAATCAGACAACTCTCAGGGGCTAATCCTGCAGTAATCTCCTGGAAGGCACAGTGATGTAACCAACGAGCCCAGGTGAATTCTCACCCTCTGATAGAGATGGGATTAGAGCTCTGCAGTTCTTCTTGATAATGTTAGTTTCTAAGCAACCAACTTTTGGCAACTCCAGAATTATGGAATGTGGATTTCATGCAGCTGTGAAAATCCTGTCTTGTCCATAAGCAACTACTGTGATTATGGAGAAACAAGAAATATTGAAAGGAAAGCAGCCAAACAGTCCTTGGGAGGAGTGTCTTTCTGCATTGGCATGTGGGCTTTTGAAGAGGATGCTGACTCAATTCTAATTCCAAACTATTGTGGAAGGTGAAACTGGGATTGGTGAAACCGATCCCTTCCTGGAGTCATACTCTGGCCTTTCTCTCTTCATGAGGGAAAGAGTCCTAGAGACAAAGGATGTGCCACTTTAAGTCTATTGTGGTAGGAATATCTTTAAGACAAGATTCCTTATCCCCTGTGTCTTCCTCTTTCCTTGAATACAGCAACCTGTATTAATATGATAGATGTCATTCATATGATTAGGATGTATATAGCAAAGGTGAAGGGATTTGGGAGGTAATTATAGCTTCTAATTTGTTAACTATAAGTCAATCAAGAGAGAGACTGTTCTGGGTGGGTCTGACCTAATTAGGTGAAATCCCTTAAAAAGGGGACTGAGCCCTTCCTAACGAGAAATTCTCCCACTGGTCTTGAAGAAGCAAGTTGCCATTGGTTCTACAACCCCAAGGAACTGAATTCTGCCATCAACCTGTGAGCTTAGAAGAGGACCCTGAGCCTCAGATGAGTCTCCAGCCCTGGCTGACATCTTAATTACAGCCTGGTGAGAGCCTGAGCTGAAGGCCAGGCTAAGCCAGGCATGGACTCTTGCCCCCCGGAACCACCAAATAACAAATATCTGCTGTTGTAAAGCACCAAAATTGTGGTGATTTGAGATATAGCATAGAATGCTTGTTCACCCATGTTCATCTTCCAGTTAGTGGTACACAAAGCATGGCCTGTGTACTACTGTCCATGGTGAGCTAAATACAGAAAGTAAGAGTAAATGTTCAGTACTTCCTGTGGCAATTTGATACTTCTCAAACATTTTAATGGTATTTTACCATTTTACCAAAAATAAAGGTCCCCTGTAGAGTGGACAATTTTTGAAAATTATTTATTTTGAGAGAGAGAGAGAGAACACATGAGCAAAGGAGGGTCAGAGAGAGAGACAGGGAGAGAATTCCAAGCAATCCCATGCTCTCAACACAGAGCCCAATGTGGGGCTCAATCTCATGAACTGTGAGATCATGACCTGAGCAGAAATCAAGAGACACTCAACCAACTGAGCCACCAGGTGTGCCAGAGTGGACAATTTAAAAAAATCAAATAAAAGTAGGTCTTCTCCAGAGAAGCAGAGTTTCTTGTTTATCATCTGAGTATCCAGGAGCCTGAGTTCCCTGCACAAATGATCACACACCAGCTTCCAGGTCCTGCCCAGTCCTTTCTCTGGTCTGCCTTTCCAAGGACATGTAGTGCTGCTGATGAACTAACCTGTCACAGACAATGAGTCTGGAGTTCTCTCTTGTCCAGCAAGAGAGTGGATGCAGAACTGAATGTGAGAGAGGCTAATGTCCGGGAAGAGACAAGAGTCCTGAACAGGGGTTTTGTCTCTGTATTTATTGAGCCTACAAGATATTACCCATGTGGTGAACATAAAGAAAACAAAATCTTTCACACGTGAACGTGGAGAAAACAATCAGATGGTAATCATTAATTTGTGTGCATAAGAAGCAAAGAGTCTGGGGGGTTAGTGGAGTTTGTATTGGCATCAGATAGAAAGTGATTTCCTGTAGGTGATATAACAAGTTTCTCATGATCCCATTATAATATCTCGCTACCTAACCTCAGGTCCTTTTGGCCCATGGTGGCAGCTTTCTGTGCTAAGCTTTTTTCTAACCCATTTATATAAGTAGAATCTATTTCCCCACACTAACCGTAGGCCTGAGGGTGGCCAAGGCACAGCTCTTTATATGGAAGGGAGGATGAAGCTTAGAAGGGAGGCATGGGTTGGAGTGTCCACATGTGAATGTGAGCCCTTGAATGTGCTGGTGAAGAGGTGGGAAGAGGAGGGAACAGCCAGGGGCCAGAGGCTGTGGATGGCTCTCTACATGGTCTCTCAGAGTTCTCTCACACGGGGAATCCCAATTTTCTAAATTCAAACATGGCTTTCATGTCATTATGAAGGTTAAGTGGTCAAGGTAGAAGGAGAGACCATGTTTTACTTAATACTGTGTTATCTTGATTCATATTTTTTGGTCTTGATTCATATTTTTAAACATTCTAGACACAGGCTAGGTGGGCTTCCATTGGCACTCTTCACTGGCCTTGAAGATGCTGAGTGAGTCTGGAGTGGGACCCTTCCAAGTTCTCCTCCCAGTGCCTGCAAACCTAGAACTCTGGTTTGCTTAAGTTAAAGGACATTGTTTGTTTTGTGTTTTAGTGAAGGGCTCTCTGCACTGATTATGCTTAACTTTTTACCTCTTCTTTTCTTAAATGGGTGAAGTGAGTGTTCCTGGATTCATAATATGCAACAGGAATACAGGAATCCAGCACTTTTCTAGAACATCATTTCAGATCTTCAGCAGAAGACAGATGATGTGAGACACCATGCATTGGCCACACTGTGGTAGGCTGCATAATGGCCCCCAAGATATTGGGTCCTAATCCCCAGATCTATGAATGAAAGTCCAAAGAGACTTTGCTGATATGATTACATTAAGGATTTTGAAATGGAGAGATGATCTTGGATTATCTGGGTGGCCCTAAAATGCAATCACAAGTGTGCTTAATAGAGGGAAGTGAAGGGAGATTTGACTCAGAAGAAGGAAACAGGGCCTGGAACTATGATGTTATACCAGAGACTTTGGAGGTGAGGTGAGAAGCCCAGAGCCAGGGAATGCAAGGAACAGAGTTCTAAAAGCTGGAGAAGATAGGGAAAGGATTCTCTTCTTGAGCCTTCAAAGGGTGTACAGCCCTCCTAATACTTTGATTTCGACTCAGTAACCCAATTATAGATTCTGATCTTTCGGCCATGAAGTGTGTGATAATTTGTTATGGCAGACCACACTGAGACTCTTCCTTTCAATGTGAATTAACAGTCTCAGTTTTGGTGTGTATGTACAACCACTACCAGTTTTCTAGATGCTATTCTAGAGTACTGTGGAATAAACAGTAGACATGAGAAGGGGGAAGAGAATGACCTAGACCCAGAGGGCATGCTTCCAAAGCAGTGTGGCAGACTGGGTCCCAGCTGATGCACTACTTTAGAACAAAAGGGTGTTTTCTTAAAATAACTGAAGGAATGCTGGAAAGGACTATATATGTGTTGAGCTTTAGTGCCACAGTGGACATTTGTGACATATCGGTCCCTGCTAATAGCTTGACTGACGGACGATCAAGGGCGCACAGGACTCCCATCTATGAGCACACCCAAGAGGGAGCATGCTTTAAGGAAGCTTCCGAGACCAGATCGAAATTACAAGTTGAAATGGAGCAAAGGAAAACTCAGGGAGTTTAGGGAACAGATGTTCCCAACCAAAATGTCTGAGCTTGGAGTCATCTTCTGATCATTGGGAGATAGTGAGGAACCCTGGATCTGAAATGACTGGGATGTGACACGTATTTGTGGGCAGGTAATGGGGAGAGGGTGTCTTTCACTGGAGTCTCCCTTCACCGAAACTTTGGGTTAGTCCCAAGGACTCCAGATGCTGTTGACACCCAGTGAGTGCTGGGCAGTGGAGAAGGCCAGACTCACTTTGTCTGCCATCTTCCCTGGGCCTCAGAGGAGAGCTCAGACTATTTCGGAAAGAGCTGCAGCGCTTTCCCCAAATGGTCTTTCTCTATTCCCTTTGGTTTCCCAGCCCTTGACCACATTCTGTATTTGTTGTTGTTCACACAGGTGTCTGTTTGAGTCCAGCCCGCAAAAATGTTGGTGCAAGCCACCGGGTAGGTGCGTCCGTGATGGGCTTGTTGCGGGTCACTTTCATCTCTGCTTGAGAAGAAATGAGTTTTGGGTTTTTTTTTTTTTTTTTTTTCTGAATCAGACCTACTGATCATAATGTTCTCCCTAGAGCTGCAAAACCATCTCGCTTAACTAGTCTCAACTTACATCAAAGAAGAACTGTAGTGAATAATTTTCTCTCCCAAATCCATGTACCTCCACTGGCTTCCCAGGAGTTCAGCATCTGCCAGGCATCAATGGCAGCCATGTGCCTGGGAGAAGCAAGCTGCCCTCCAGAAACACTTCGTCTCTGCTTTGGTGTTCAACTCGTTCTGCCTGAAACTTTGCGCTTCTATCTCTCCTGGGGGAGGGGATCCTTGAGGCAAAGGTGCATCTCATTCTCATTTTCATATTCCCTCCTCTTGCCCACCCCCATGCCTCTTCCCCCACCCTTGGCTCTCCCCCAATACTTTGGCAACTGTCGCAATTAGGCACTTAATATATAGTCCACAGAATGAATAGGAGCCTTCCTGCATTAGTTATTCACCAAACCGGTAGCAAAAGTATCTTGAAAGTGCATAGCACCTAAACAAGTTTGATATGTTTTTGAATCTAACAGCTTATTTTATCTCTACAACATCTCTGTGAACTCAGTGTAAGTAGTAATAGCTCCATTGAACATGTCTAGAAAATTGAAGTCTGGAGGAGTTGTGACTTTAAGAAGGTCACACTGCAAATTCTGGGCAGAGTTCACGTGAGGATCGGTTTCTTACTCCGCTCTCCTTGCCACGATGGCGTGAAGCTTTGCTTCATCCAGCTGACCTCCAGTCAAGTTATATGCTTCCTCACTTTTGCAAGTGGGGAGGAGACTGGGACCCAGGGATCTGAGTGTTGACATGGCTATACGATCGGGCCGTGACTGTGGTCGTGTGGATTGGAGAGTATCAAAGCCATCACTCTCTATATATAGCCCAAAAGGACACCCTGGTGGTTCTGGACCACATCACATAAACCACAATACCAACTTTGTTTTTTGACTGCAGTCTCTTAGTCATGTCAGGTTATTTTGTTTTTTGAGTGAAGGTGGGAGGCTCCAGGCATAGTGATTTCCAGAAAGAAAAATCTTACTCTTAGGTGCTTAGGCATGAAGACTCACAAAGCCCAGAGGATGGTGCCAGATACTGGTTTCCTTTCCCATCAGGGTGCTGCCTGCCAGTCCATATGGCGGACTTGGGTCCACCCTGGAGGCTAACTGGGATCTCCCTTCTCCCTGTGGCCATATAACCCCGCAGTCCTCTCTGCCTTTGGGCCAATCCCTTCCCAGGGCCCTCTGTCCTGAGCCACATATATTCAGCCTGAAGGGGCAATAGCAGATACGTTAGATTCTTCCCAGAGAAACAAGATCCCTCCCAATCAAATCATGTTTATTGTGCAAATATTAACTTATTTTCTGCACAGCATCTATGAGTTATTACATGAATAGAGTTTCAGTCTCTGCTGCTTCTTACAAAAGATATTTTCCCAGCAGAGGATGGAAATGGAGGCAAGAAGAGGAGGAGGAGGGAAGAAAATCCCACCCTGTCACTCTCAGAACTTTCCAAGTGATTGCGTGTCCCCTCTCCCCAACTCATTCATTCAAAACATGTTCCTTGAGGATTTGCCTTGTGGCAGAAATTATGACATGGGATATGCATATCTATTGGCGAGGGTCCTTGACCTAAGGGAGTTCATGGTTTAGAAAAAGAAGCAGGTTTATTTTAAAGTGGGGTAGAATGAGGGGCACCTGGGTGGCTCAATTGGTTGAGTGTCTGACTTTGGCTCAGGTCATGATCTCACTGTTGTGAGTTTGAGCCCCGCGTTGAGCTCGCTGCCGTCAGCGCAGAGCCCACTTCAGCTCCTCCCCTGCTCATGCTCTCTTTCTCAAAAATAAATAAAACATTAAAAAATAAATAAAGAGTGATGGGATTACAGTGATGGAGAAATGCCCAGTGGAGTACAAATGAGGCGCACCTGCAGTCCCAAGGGACTCAAGGCTTCCTGGAGGACCGGATGCTTGCGTTGCCCCATTTCACAGGTGGGCTCACTTAGGCTCAGCAAAGACCTCAGACAGCAGCATTTGGAAACTGGGCTTCCCCACAGTAGGAGCCTGGGGGTCCTCAGAGTGGGCCTGGGAACAGCTCAGGCAGCGTAGACGGAGGAGAGCTTCCAGAAACAAGAAGACCATCTCCAAGAGGCACCCCCGAGGAACTGATGTGATCCCAAAATGAGGTGGGAGGGCCTTGGGCGGTGGGGTTCTGGCGAGTTTCCTCAGGGTGGGGTCGGGTGGGGGCAGGGCAGCAGCAGGGGAGGGAGGCTGAGAAAGACTGATTTTGTCACAGTTTTGTAAAACACCTTCCTTTGCTCGTCCCCGTATTTGGGTGCGGGCTAGCAGCACCTGACAGGGGTTAGTGCCCTCAAGCCCTCATGAGGGAGAGTGACTCTCTCTCTCTCTCTCTCTCTCTCTCTCTCGTTTGAAAATTGTGGCTTCAGGGGTTAAGCGACTCATTCCGGATTGTACCTGGAGTGTGAACCCTGGTACCCTGACTTGAGAAGCCTCGTCCTTAGTTGCTACACTAACACGGAGACCAGAAGCAGCCTTGACGTTGGGGTAAGTCCGGATATCTGGTGTTCGGTGGGAAACGGGGCTTTGGGGTGCCCTCGCCGCTCTTTCTGGACCATCTGTTAGGAGTTTATCTTATTAATCTGCACAGCCGTTCTATGAGGACAGCATGGTTACTGCCCCAGTCCTAAAGGTGATGCCATTGAGACGCATAGGTATTAAGCAACTGGGGTCGGGTCACACAGCTAGTAGTAACGTGTGGATCAGAATTTGAATTCAGGTATGTCAGACCCAAAGTCCACGTGCTTGCAGCCATAATATGTGAAGTGTGAAAATAAGCTAATGTCACAGATGATGTTTTGATATTCTAAATCAGTGGTGATCCACTGGGGAAAGTTCACCCTTGAGGGGACACTTGGCAATGTCTGGGAACAGTTTTGATTGTCACAACTGGGAGGGGAATGCATATAATGGGTCAAGACCAGAGATTCTGCCAGGGATCCTATAATGCACAGGACAGCCTCACACCAAAGAATTACCAAAATGTCAATAATGTCAAGGTTAAGAAACCTTGGTCTAGGGGCAGCAGGGTGGCTCAGCTGGTGAAGCATCTGACTTTGGCTTAGGTTATGATCTCACGGTTTGTGAGTTCGAGCCCTGCATTGGGCTCACTGCTGTCCGCACAGAGCCTGCGTCAGATCCTTTGTCGTCCTCATTCTGCCCCTGCTTCCTTTCTCTTAAAAATAAACAAATGTTAAAAAAAAAAAAGCCCCAGTCTAAATTTAAATAAATTTTAATGTATTCTGAAGAAGTAGCAACTTTTTAATTTTGCTATGAATTCCCAGGTCAAATGTCCAATTTCCTTCCAACTTTGCTCCTTGCAGAAGCTTTTGGGCAAGGGAACTGTGGTACCCATGGTGGTGGGTAGTGTGAGGGTCAATGGCGCACCCGCGGAAGCCCTGAGACCTGGCCAGGAGCGCAGAGCTCACCTCACCAGCCTCCGGGGCGAAAGCGTGAGCGCTGGCCCCAGGCAATGCCAGGGCCGGTGGAGATGGAGCATCTACTTCTTATTTGCTAGTTGTCGTGTACTCTTCAGGATGTGATTAAGCCTTTTCAAATGTAAACAACTTTTTGAATATAAAATATATCGGGGCTCCAGCTCCCTGTCCTGGAGGTCATACCCTGGGGATGCGTCAGGGCTGAAACCCCTGGCTGTGCCTTGGTCTAATTTGCACAAATGAGCCAGCAAAGACCCAACGCTCCATGAGCCCCAGGTGTGAGCAGCTGGCTTTTAGATTCTTTAGATTGGGAAAATACACAAGGACCGCTGAACTGCTCCGGAATCAGTAACACATAAAAATGAACTTACATTTCATTAATCATGGCAACATCTACACTTTTGAGAAATTTAGTGCTAGCATAAACCAGAGGCTATGCATTCAGCCTGCGGATGGCGCTTGACCCGAATGGACTTGTGACTAGCGAGGGCAACAACTCCAAGTTCGCCCAAGATGCTGGGCCTGCAGGACAAGCACTGCTGTCCTAGAACCTTTGTGCACGAAAGTTATTCTGTTCCCTAGTTGAAGAATTTATTTCAGGGGCGGAAGGCCAGTTGGCCGTATATGAACATTTTACACATTGTTGCACAGTAAAACATCCAAACGTTAAACATCTTCAGTTTTCACAGTTGTTGGAAAGAAATTAGGCCCTTGGACAAAACCCAACAAAATAATGGTCTCTCTGACTCCGGCCCCAAACTCTTCCTCTCCCGTCTGGGCTGCCACAGCTTTGCTGTTCTGTGTTTGAAGATCTTCACTTGTCCTATAGACTAGCACCGTCCAGCAAAAATATAATGCTTTTCCTCAGGGCGCCTGGGTGGTTTAGTCGGTTAAGCGTCCGATGTTGGCTCAGGTCATGATCTCGTAGTTTGTGGGTTCAAGCGCTGTGCTGGGCTCTATACCAGCTCAGAGCCTGGAGACTGCTTTGGATTCTGTGTCTCTCTTTCTCTCTCTCTGCCCCTCCCCCACTCGCACTCTGTATCTCTCAAAAATAAACATTAAAAATCTTTACAAAGAATTTAAATTAACTGAAATGATATGAAATGTAAAACCCAGTGTTTCCGTCATAACTGGCTACATTTCAAAGGCACCTGTGCTTCACAGCACAGCGCTCGGCCTTCCGTGTAATTTCATAGGCCTCTGTAAACCTCACAGACCCCATCATCATGTGTCAGTGGTTTGGAGAGCAGTTCTGGAACCTTCTCCGTATGACATCAGAGCAAATCCATGGTGGTTGTTAGGAAGCTTTTGGTTTACGTTTAATGTAAAAGCCTCCTGTGGTGTTAGTGCATTTCAGTCTGACATCGCCCTGTGGAGATGAAAAATAATCTACTATTTTGGGCGCTGTAGTGATTGCCATCCACAGTTGAAGGTCATTCCCAAGCAGAGTGGTTTGTTGGTCTCCTTTGACTTTGTTTCTGGGAGTGTGGTTTTTGAAAGAATTCAGAAAGACAAACCCCTGAGGAAGAATTTCATGGGTGGGTGTCAGGCTGAAGCCAATGGGCGATAAGGGTGGACGGCCGGAGGGGCTCCCGTCTCGGAGAGAGTTCAACCCCTACACTCTCAAGTGTGATGTGGTCAGAGCTGGAAGGAAGAAAGAGGACCTTAAAAAATTCCAGGCAGAAAAGTTTAAATGGCCACAGAGCAGCAAACCAAGACCTACAGTTGCTATGAAGTAGTATGTGGCCAGTACCTCTCCTGACCTCTTTCTGCTATTCCAGAATATGCTAATAATGAGACACACCCAAAACATGTTTAGCATCACGCCACCTGCTGCTCTCTCGTGGCCGGTATTATTGTCATCAAATCTGATCCCAATGTTTGCCATATTATTGGATATCCTATGAAACAGAATCTAAAAATATACTTTTTCCTCTAAATCAGTTCTAACCTTTACAACTGGGGTGGCAGCTACAACACTTGGCCTTTTTTTTTTTTTACTCTCAAGGATTAGGTAATAATATTAAATTCCCCCGGCTCATGCTGGTCTGTTTGCACTTGACTTGGTATTTGAAGCATATATTTATAAACTAAGGCTGTGCTATGTTTTATTCCCTGCAATTGTCTCATGAGGTTACGGGTTTACAGATTTGTGGTCTCTCATAACGTTTTCTGTCTTAAAGTGAATGCATCCCGTCTCTCCCAACTGAGGTTCCTCAGCTCTAGTGGCTTTCGTTTCTGAGAATTTATTTTAATTTTTTTAAGTTTATTTTGAGAGAGACAGAGACAGCGTGAGTAAAGGAGGGGTAGAGAGAGGGAGAGAAAGAGAATCCCAAGCAAGTTCTGCATCATCAGTGTAGAGCCCAATGTGGGGCTCAAACTCACGAAACCATGAGATCATGACCTGAGCTGAAACCGAGAGTCCAACACTCAACCACACTGAGCCACCCAGGCACCCCCCATCTCTGAGAATTTCTTGAGAACTCTTTCTGTTATGGAGGATAAAGGAATAAAGGATTCATAGTTGCCAAATTCAGGGCCTCTTTAGATACAGGCCTTGAGGTGACCCAGTCGGTTGAGCATCTGACTCGCTTTTTGGGTCCGGTCATGATCTCCCGGTTTGTGAGAATAAGCCCCTTGTTGGGCTCTGTGCTGACAGTGCAGAGCTTTCTGGAGATTCTTTTTATCTCTCCCTCTCTCTCTCTGTTCCTCCCCTGCTTTCTCTCTCTCAAAAAAGAAAAATAAAATAAAATAAATAAAAATAAATAAATACAGGCCTTGCATCCAAAACTTGATTTTTTTCCTTCATTGGGGGGTGAGGGGCAGGTCTGCATCCAGGATGGAAGGATTTAGGGAGCAGCTGAAGCAGCAGGTTTGTCCAGGCTTCTGCTCCGCTCCTGTATGGCTGCTGTTCTGAGGGCCTTCCAGCATGTTCTAAAACAGCCAATTAAAGCAGAAAAGCCCCTTAGAACCAATTCTATTGCACCCAGTATAGCTGTTAAACTTATAACTTTCAGAAAGCAACTCTGTGCTTCGCGTGCCCCTAGAGCAGATGAGTGGAACTGTCTACTGCTTTTCCATAACATTCTGGAAAACCCTTGTTATATATTTATCAGTAGATGGATATCTTTATCAGAAACAAAAAGGGCAGGTGTATTGACTGCAGGATGGGTTCACAGAGAAAAACACACATTTCTATTTTGTCAAACACACCAACTGTTTCCAGGGTCTACGGCCAGGTAACGTGTTACCGGTGAAGGCTGGATCGTTGAAAAACTATTTCTGTTTGATTTCAAATAAAACGAAACAGCTATTTAATTTTCAGAAATGATAATTACCTCTGACTGTTTATTTTAAGAGTCAGCACCTGATTATTTTCTTGCGTTTGCTTTGTGACTGTTGTTTGCTATTTTAATCCTCTAAAAAGAGTTAAATTTCTTACAAACGTTGACCCAAATTGAAATAATTGGCCAAAGGCGTAAACTTGTTCTTTATGAGAAATACAAGATTCTAAGGGATTCCAACCCTTTGGAATCCTCACAGAATTTGTCCAGGAAGCGGGACGTTGGCAGGAAGGTATCTTTTACCATGTTTATATGGACATGGATTCTGGGTTTTACAAATAGAGAAATACTGTACAAGTCCATGGGGACTGTGAAGTGAAATGCAGAGAAAGATCCCTTTGCATTTTAAGACCAAGTGTTGTAGCCAAATCAGACAAGTGAGAGCATGAAGGTAAAGGTATTAAAACATTATTGTTTGCTCTTTTTACTTCTCTCTGTGGGGCACCTCTCGGAGAGTTTCACAACATGGATGGAAGATGTATTAAATTTTTTAAACACAAAATAGCCAAAATAATCTTGAAAAAGAACAAAGTTGGAGACTCATACTCCCCGATTTCAAAACCTACTACAAAGCTGTAGTAAGTAAGAGAGTGCGGTGCTGGCATAGGATAAGCCTATGTATGGGTCAACGGAATAGAATTGAGAGTCGAGAATAAACCCATACACCTATGGCTAGTTGATTTTCAACCATGTGGCCAAGATCATTTGATGGGGAAAGAATCATTTTCTGATCAAATGATGCTGGGACAAGTGCTTTTCTATATACAAACAAACGAATCTGGAACCCTACTTTACCCATACGTGAAAATCAATTCAAAATGAATCAAAGATCCAAATGTAAGAGCTGAAACTATGAAACTTCCAGAAGAAATCATAGGTGTAACTTTTGTGACCTTGGATGCGGCAGTGGTTTCTCCCATATGAGACTAAAAGCCCAAATAACCAGGGAGAAAAGATAAATTGAACTTCACCAAAATGAAAAACTTTTGTATATCAAAAGATTATAGGGCGCCTGGGTGGTGCAGTCATTTAAGTGTCTGACTTCAGCTCAGGTCATGATCTCATGGTCCATGGTTTTCAGCCCCACGTTGGGCTCTGTGCTGACAGCTCAGGGCCTGAAGCCTGCTTCAGATTCTGGGTTTCCCTCTCTCTCTGTCACTCCCCTGCTCACTCTCTGTCTCTCTCTCTCTCAAAAATAAAGTAAACATGAAAAAAAAGATTATCAGGAAAGTGTAAAAATAACCTACCAAATGGGGGAAAACGTTTGCAAATCCTGTATCTGATAAGGGTTCAGTGTTGAGAACATATGAAAGACTTACAGATTAACAGTAAAGAGAGGGGGCGCCTGGCTGGCTCAGCTGGTGGAGCATGTGACTCTTGGTCTTGGGGTTATGTGTTCTCTATGTTGGGTATAGAGATTACTTAAAAATAAAATCTTAAGGGGCGCCTGGGTGGCTCAGTCGGTTGAGCCTCCAACTTCAGCTCAGGTCATGATCTCACAGTTTGTGGGTCCTGTGCTGACAGCTAGCTCAGAGCCGGGAGCCTGTTTTGTATTCTGTATCCCTCTCACTCTCTGCCCCTCCCCTGCTCATGCTGTCTCTCTCTCTCAAAAATAAATAAAACATTAAAAAAATAAAATCTTAAGAAAAACAATAAAGAGAAAGATAACCCAATTTAAAGATGGGCAAAGGGTGTGAATGTACATTTCTCCAATGGAGAGGTGGCCCATAAGCACATGAAAAGGTGCTCTGCATCGCTGGAAATGCAAATCAAACTACATGAGATAGCACTCCACACCCACTAACACACTGCAATAAAGAAATTTTAGTGGAAAATAGCTGTTGGCGTCGATGTTGGCCTGGAACCTTCATGTATTGCTGGGAATATAAAATGGTGTGACCCCCATGGAAAACAGTTTGGCAGTTCCTTAAAAAGTTAAATATAAAGTTACTGTATGACTCAGAAATTTCACTCGTAGGTATATGCCCAAGAATTGGAGACATATGTTCATACAAAACCTTGTACATGAATGATAATAGCAGTGTTATTAGTAGTAGTCCCAAAGCAGAAACAACTCGAATGTCCCTGAATTAATGATAAGCAAAATGTGGCATATTTGTATGAAACAATTAGACAAAAGGGGTCCCTGGCATGTTAGCCTTTATTCCCCATGTCTCCCTTCCAGGAAGTCCCTGACAACCGTAAATCGACTCTGTCTCCTTTGATTTTGCGTATTCTGGACATTTTATATAAATGGAATTGTACAATAAGTGGCCTTTTGTTTCTAGCTTTTTTGTGTCGGTTTCTTTCGCTTAGCCATGTTCATTCATGCTGCAGTACTTCTGAAAGTACTGAGAGAGAGAGAGAAAGAGAGAACCTTAAGCAGGCTCCGTGCTGAGCCTGATGTAGGGCTCGATCCCTTGACCCTGGGATCATGACCTGAGCAGAAATCAAGAATTGGACACTCCACTCCACGCCCCCTTCGTTACTTGGTCTTGCCACATGACATTGCATTGAATGGATATGTTGTACTTTGTTTACAAAATTACAAAATAAACAAAATTGTTCATTGTTTGGGTTATTTCCACTTGTTTTGGCTCTTATGAAGAACGCTGCCATGAGCATTCACGCACAGGTTTTTGTGTGGTCATGTTTTCATTCCTCTTGAGGTTTTGTGTATATTTTAAAAGCTGTGCATGGGTTCCTGGGTGGTTCAGTTGTTTAAGGGTCCAACTTTGGCTCAGGTCATGATCTCACAGTTCATGGGTTCAAGCCCATGCTGACAGCTCAGAGCCTGGAGCTGCTTCGGATTCTGTGTCTCCCTTTCTCTCTGGCCCTCCCCCACTCATGCTCTCTTTCTCTCTCAAAAATAAATAAACATTAAATTTTTTTAAAGCTGTATAAATCCTTCTTATTTAAAAATTATAATTCCCTTCTTCACATGTATAACACCTTCTCATAAAAAGGTAGAAAATTGGCTCTGCTAGAGCATTTAGAGCTCTAAGGGACCTGAGATGCCTGCTGGGTGAGACTCTGGTTTCATTGATGAGGCCTAGGGAAGCCAGGTGACCAGCCGAGTCAGCCAGCCCGTGGGTGCCCCAGACAGGCATGGCACCGCGTCTCCCTCCTGCATAGGCCTCCCTACGCCCCCCAGGCAATCCCCACTCTCCATAACTGTGGTCCTGTGCTGTGGTCCTGGCGCCTCCCCCAGCAGCCAATCCCCAGGTGTGCTGCAAGTGCATTCCCGCAGGCGTCCTGCTTCTCAGGAGAGAGCTTGGGGGCTTGGAGACCAGCGGGTGGCTTCTGGCCCCAAGCCGTAAGATCGGGCGGGCGTGGGGGCCACACCAGCCTCCCCGCTCGGCTCGCTCGGTGCACTCGCTCTGG
The DNA here is from genome assembly GCA_004023845.1 of Helogale parvula. NCBI lineage: Eukaryota > Metazoa > Chordata > Mammalia > Carnivora > Herpestidae > Helogale > Helogale parvula. Next base: position 52,275 of record PJEM01007421.1, read on the forward strand.
CATTCTGAGGGCTCAGAGATGCCACTGCAGAGGAAGACAGGCTGCTTTGAGTGGGCTTTCAAAGTGGGCACAAGCATCTCACAGTTGGTTAAGATGACCTAGCAACCAAGGGTGGGCTTCTTACAGGGCACCATGGGATGCTACTACCCTGGCACCGGTTTGCTAACTGGAGAGAACTTTTGAGGAGCTGGTAGCTAAAGTCCCATGTGGGGGCTAAGCGCCATCTTAACTTGGGCTATAATACCAGATGCAAGAGCCAGCAAGCCTGAGAAAGGCAGGATTCATGTCTAAAACAGTATTTTCTGTTCCACAGCATGTATTTTTTTTTAATGTTTATTTTTGATAGAGACAGGGAGCGAGCGGGGAAGAGGCAGAGAGTGAGGGAGGCACAGAATCCAAAGCAGGCTCCAGGCTCTCAGCTGTCAGCATAGAGCCCGACATGGGGCTCAAACCCACAAGCCATGAGATCATGACCTGAGCCGAAACCAAGAGTGGGAGACGCTTAACCGACTGAGCCACCCAGATGCCCCAGGAATATTTTATAATCCAAATGGGCTGATCACCTGTCTTGGCTTGCATTAGTGACATGCTGTTATCTCAATAAGTGTAAATCTCAGCTCTGTTAGATTTGGACAAATTTTGGGGCCTCGGATTGCTGTTCCGAGGTCTTGCTGCGAGCCTAGGAATGTGCAGACGACAAGAACAGTTGCAGAGCCCCTGGGAGGTCAAAGTGCCGGGTCTGCCTCAGAAAATCTGCTTGGGCCACGTAGTCCTCTGCGTCTGCAGAAAGGCTGTCATGAATATTCACTGAAGATCTGTTCTGTTGAATCAACTCTAAAGCAAACATATTCTTTAAAGTTTTTTTTCAATTTTAAAAAATGTAATTGAAGTGTAGTTGACCTATAATGAATGAGTTTCAGGCCTACAGCATAGTGATTCAAAACGCTGACCAGGGAAAGTGCATTACCATATTACCAACAAAAGTAAACATATTCTTTCTTTTTTTAAGTTTATTTATTTATTTTGAGAGAGAGAGAGAGAGCGCACACAAGTAGGGCGGAGCAGAGAAGAGGAGCGCAGAGGATCCAAAGCAGGCTCTGTGCTGACAGCAGTGAGCCCCATGGGGGACTCGAACTCACAAAACTGTGAGATCATGACCTGGGCTAAAGCTGGATGCTTAACCGACTGAGCCAACCAGGTGCTCCAAAAGTGAACATGTTCTTAACCGTTCCCAGGGAAGATAGAAGCTGGCGGACCGACAGCCATGACCGAAAGTCTTGGCAACAATTATCACCACCGGTTTCTTCCCCTGGTGTTCATCCATCTCCCTGATACCCTAATTAACTTGGTGCGGAGAAGATTCTCTCTCCCCTGTACTACCCTTGCATTGTTTTTGCGGTTTATTTTTTCAAAACTGAAAATAAGAACACATTGTTTCTAGCACTGTGGACAGTGATTCCAGATAAGGAAAATCAGAAGGGTTTTATGACTCAGGAAGAGCAAGCTCCCAGAGGGACCCGGGCTGTTTTTCTTCCATCTTTTCCCTTTACATTCTCTGAATATCTCTTTGATTTTTTAAAAAGCGTTCCTCCCCTAGCCCCTCCACGTAGCCAGACTTCTCTTTCTGGTCCCGGCACCATCTTCTCCAGGTCATTTTTCTGCTTTCTGTTGCTTCTCTGCACTGGCGGGCCCATATTTCTGCCTGGGCTTCTTGCTCACATTTACTTAGAAACTCATATTTTTCTCTTGTGAATAAAACTGAGCAGAAAGCCAGTGGGATGGTTTTTAAAAAGAGACGCTCTCTACAGGCCTGCTCCTGACTGAGCTGAGTCCTTCCTATGAGAGTGAGCTTAATTGACACTGCTTTGTTTTGCCACATTTTGTGCAACTGGCGGATTCCATTATCTTGTACACTGTGCACTTTCTCTGAAGACGGTTCACCAGTACAGCTGGTTAAAACAAATGTGGAGTGGGAACAAAATCAAAAATAGATACTTTCAGACCGACCCTAACATCATTAAGGATATCTATGCCAAAACCTGCATCTGGTAGTAAAATCTTCCTTATTCAAACATTGTTTTCTCCAAAGAACCATCCAAAAGTGGCTACTGTGTGAAAGAAAGCTCTTTCACCGTTTCTACTTGTGGGTTTTAACAGGCATGTCTCTGCCTGGTAGAGGTTATCACCCAGCACTCAATAGACACACAGATCTGATGAGTTCATGACATCTTGTCTAAGCAAGTACCTGCCACCAAGAAAAATAATTGACAGGGGCAGCTCGTTTTTGCCACACGGTATGAGCTATCTCTGTCCCCAGAGATGCAACTCTCATGGTGTGACCAATCGTTTGTGGGACAATACGCGTGACACCCCAGACAGTTAGACAAAACACCCCGTCGGACTGAAACCGCACTCTGGGCCCCTCAACCAGAAACATGCAAAATCACACCTGCTGGCCCACATTGCAGCTTGTGTTTTCCGCCTCTATTTTTTTTTTCCTTTCCAACAAAGAAAAGTCAACATCAAATGAATTTAATGTTGAGGAAAGGACCCAGGGTGAGGTTCCCACAGAACCGTAATTCAGTTAGTGATGCGTTAGGGGGTCTAACTATAGAGTGGTGTGGCTGAGGTGGAGCGGCTGTGATTTGAAGTTTAAACCCTGATGTCTTCATTGTTGCCGGCCATTGGATGCAGGCTAAAATGGCTGACGAAGAGGCACAGTTGTCTGTAGTCTGGTCCTGGTTACTGTTTAGAGACTGATGTATTCTAGGAAAGCATCCTTGCCACAACTGAATTCTCACAGACACTGCTGTTAGTACCCAATATTTATGACACTTGAAAGGTAGGAATTTTTCCATAGGTGGAAGGTGGGATTATTTGGAGCAAAACAGGGGTGAGGGGTTTCATTTTTGGAGATCCATTCTGACATGAAAAACTCCTAAGGTTATTAAATGTCAAAACCTCTCTTTTCAAGAGAGATTTACTCCTGATGCAGTAACAGGAGGAGAGCGTCATGCTTCCTTTAGTAACATTTGTGGTATTTGTGTGTCTGGTGTGTATCAATGTATATCATGTGCATTGAAAGCATGGGTGCCTTCTATATCTTAACTTACGAGCAAAAGTCTACAATTCTATAAGCTATGAGCATATATCATACACATATACACATGTACATACAGTAAAAGCTTACATTCTATTTTGCTAGTATTCATGTTGGTTTTCTGGGGAGCAATGTAAATTCCCATATAAATGATTTATTGGTGCTTGTGATGGAAAGTCCTAACTGGTTGCAACTAACACCCCTTTTCTGGAGCTTTTGGTGGACTTGCAGCATGAGACAGGTGGCTTCGCATGTTTCTAGTTCTGTGGTCATCACTGAATCAAATGCAGCCTTAGTGTTCCCAGCCCCTCCCGTCAGCCCACTTACAGGTCCCATCTTGCACCATCCTCTCTGATGGCCATTTTCTGCCTGCCTGCCACCCGAGTCCATTTTTGGATCATGCTATTGGTCTTCAAACTCCATATTTAATTCATCAGTAAATTCTGTTTCCATTACCTCCAAAGTTTTTTGAAGGAACTTCTTTCCAACTTAACTCCACACCCTCAATTCACATTGCTGCTTCCTAAAAATGCTTTGGTAGCTTCCCAGATGCTCTCTCTGTTTCTGCCCTGGCCCTGACGGACTCATGAAACACAGAACTGCTGGACTAATGACCAAAACACACTCATCAGTCAGGACATGCGACTTTCCCGCTCAAAACTTTCAGTGGCTTCCCTTACGTCTTCGAATATATTTTAAATTCCTTAAGATGGCACCGTCTTATTCGCTAACGGCTGTCGCTCTCTTGAGCCTTACCTCAGTTTCCTGTCTTCCTCTCTCCTGGGCACCGTGTTTCCCATCAAGGCTCCATTCAGTTCTGGGAACGAGTCAAGCTCTTTCCAGTCTTAGGGCCTTTGCACCCACTGTTCTGTCTACCCCGAAGTGTTCACAGAAACCCCCCTCCCCTTGTCATAGGGGTCTCAGCACAGATGTCACCTCGTCGGAGAGGTGTTCCCTAAAGCCTTCTTCCAAGTCGGTACTCACCGTTACTCTCTACCCATCCCTTATTCTTCCTCCCTGGCTTTTGCTATGATCTGTATGTTCCTTATTGTTGGTTTTCCTCCACAAGACTCTAAGTCCAGTGAAGGTAGGAACTAGATATTGTTTTCTTGAACAGGATAATGCAGTGTTCTGAAAATATTTTAATGTTTTCCATTTTTCACATATCCTCAGTGCTTAGCACAGTATCTGGCACAAAGTATGTGCTCAGTAAACACTTGTCAAATGAGTGAATGGACAGAAAATACTTTTACATGTGAAGAAAAACCCACCTACTTAAAATGTTTACTGTTGGTTCTAATTCTGTTTTCTAAGGCAACATGATTCCACAGCCCCTTGTACATGATCACATTTCAAATCTTTGCTACCTTTCTTATTCAGCTATGATTTCCGTGCTGTGCATGACTTTTAGCCTCCTGCATATGGCATAGCTGCCACTTCTTGTCACAATGACCATTCTCTTTTGGAAGACTCTAATTTGAAAACAGCCTTTATTAAAAAAAAAAAAAAAAAAGGAGGGGCAGCTGGGTGGCTCAGTTGGTTAAGCATCCAACTTCAGCTCAGGTCATGATCTCACGGTTTGTGAGATCTCACGGAGCCCTGCATCAGGCTCTGTGCTGACAGCTCAGAGCCTGAAGCCTGTTTCAGATGCTGTGTCTCCCTCTCTCTCCCCTTCTCAGCTCATGCTCTGTCTCTCTCTCAGAAATGAATAAACGCTAAAAAAATTTTTTTAATGTTATGTTCTGACCACACATGCTCCTTTTGGACATAATGAGAATCACATCCTGCTTATGGATCTTTAATTTTCAGGGTCTGTTTTTTTTTCTTCCCCCACACCGTATTGCAAAATAGAACATTTCCCAAGATTCCTGGCATCTTGCTCATTCTTCAGGATTTCCCAAACTCACTTTCAGTGGCTCTGAGGTTATATCTTCAAATTCTTTTTAGACTCTGGAATATAATTTGTCTGGACTTAGAGGTTTGAAATCATTTATTAGATTTTCCTCATTCCCTCACTTACTGTGTGTGGAAGACTTTGCAGGGTCTCCTTGGCCACACATTTAGAGTTCGGAATCGGTTCTCGTTGCTCCAAAAGATTGAATTTGAGGATTTGGTAAGTTGGACTTTTTGTCACTTGTTAGCATGACACCCCCTTCTTGAATGTTTCACTTCCTCATTATTCTCCTTTTTTCCCTTCTTTTATCTTTGTCGCTTTGTTCTCTCCTCCTTCTCTTCCTCCTTCCTTTCCCCCCTTTCTCTTCCCTCCTTCCTTCTTCTCCCGTCCCATTCTCTGTCTCTGAACTGAACCTTTCATGCGACACCTTTTCTCATGTTTCTCTGGTGAAATCTCTAATCTTTCTTGCATGTTCCATGAGCTGAGAATTTAGACTTCCTAAAAACCTTTATTTTTCACCTTGGTTCTTGGGGGTATGTGTGTCTCATTTTCTTTTGTGAATGCGTCCTTTAAAAAATATTAGTTGCTGCGAAAGTGTCCATGTGACCATGGAAACTGGCTTAAGATTTTAGTTATCTTTTTCTTTTGCCCCTGGAATTGTCCATGATTGCATTGCCTTAGAATCTGTGTAACATTTCCCTCCCTTACCCAAATGGGATGTGGTCATGTTCTCTCAGGTTCCCTGTAATTTCTGTACAGAAACCAGGATGTTCCTATTGGTTAACATTATATCCAGAATGGCAGTTTCTCCTTCTGAGAGCTGAAATGGTTAGCTAGGAATGCAAAAAATTTTTATAAGTGACTCCGTTTTTAAAAAATGTGACTTCCAACAGACACAAAGATAGGTCAAGTCCCTGTTGGTAGGATTGCTTGCTTCTAATCGTGGGGTTGCCTTCAGAAAGCCCCATCTTTGCCTGGGCATCTGCCGTAAACACCCACCCTAGAAGGACTTTTATTTAGAGTTTGTGCTGTAATTCTGTCCCGCCTCTCCCCTTACTCAGTGCCTTTCTGCACAGGACCATGCTGTCTTTTTTCATGCCTTGTTCATATGTAAGGCTACTTCTTCCCGTGTCTCTAGCGCCATCCATTTCCTTCTGCTCCTGCATTTGGGGCAGGCATCCCATCTTGCATATCTGAGAATGACCAAGCATGTGTGGACACTCCAAGCTCTCTTTCTTTAAAACAAAACAAAACTTGGGGTGCCTGGGTGGCTCAGTCAGTTAAGCGTCTGACTTAGGCTCAGGTCATGATCTCACAGTTCGTGGGCTCGAGCTCCATGTTGGGCTCTGTGCTGACAGCTCAGAGCCTGGAGCCTGCTTTGGATTCTGTGTCTCCCCCTCTCTCTCTGCCCCTCCCTTACTCATGCTCCGTTTCTCTCTCTCTCTCTCTCTCTCTCTCTCTCTCTGTCTCTCTCTCTTCCTCTCTCTCTCTCTCTCTTTCGATAATAAATAAACATAAAAAATAAAAAATAAAACAAAACAAAAATGCCCTCCTTTATTTATTTTGAGTGAGAGTGTGAAAGGGAGAAGGGCAGAGAGAGAGAGAGAGAGAGAGAGAGAGAGAGAGAGAGAGAGAGAGGATCTGAAGCAGGCTCTGTGCTGGCCACCAGAGAGCCCGATGGTAGGCTTGGACTCATAAACAGCAAGATTATGACCTGAGCTGAAGTCAAACCTTTAATCAACTGAGCTACCCAGGAACCCCCAATTTCTCTTTGTATTTCATCCGCTGTGAATCAAAGCTGGAGACATTTTAGCACAGAAGGGATTTTCCCTGATGAGTTTCTATTTTTAGCTAAGGGTTGACTAAGAGGTCCTAGGTACTCTGGTCCAGTGATTTCTCCCAATAGTCCTAGTTTTCTCACTCTTGATCCCTCTCCTTCATCCCTCGATATGGCTCTCCCTCTGAGTTTCTAGTACTCTGTTCTCCCATTTTTGCTAGTAATCTTGTGCATGGAAAATTCCTCTGATCAAAACCAAAGTTACTGGTGATCACTCAGGAGCAAAAATAGGACACCCGCTGCACAAACTGGCAGAGAGAAGAAGATGTGAGATTTTCATGTCGCTGACAGTGTGATTTTGCTCCAGAACCATATGAGAAGTGCAGACACAGGAACCCAGCTTGTAGAAGTGGCCCCGGGCGGATTGCTGGGCAGTTCTCTTTGTGGCCCCCAAAGCAGCTTTCTCTTTGTTCCTGGAGTAGGGAAAGTGGCTGTGCTTGGGTGAAGATGACATGCAGGGAAGGAGGGAGGACTGGACGAGGGAGAGCAGGCTTTGGCAGGGGAGTGGCCTGGAGGGTTTGGCCTCCTTCGCCCTCCTTTCCAGCAGATAGACCAGACGGTCCCTCTGACTCCCATGGGGCTGGGAGGAGCGTCCTTCCCATCCTGCTCTAACATGGCCTCCCCTCTTCCTGCTGGGATCATGTCCCACCTAGACACATCCCACTTCCTGCACTGCCTGCCCTGTTGGCTTCCCCCAGGACCTCAGAGAAGCAGGCTGCTCGGTCCCCAAGTTAGCCCCATGTCCTTTGCCTCCCAGGTTGCTTTCTCTGCATCCATGCTTCTCCACCTGGCCTCCAGCACTGCACCTGCGGCCAGAGCCCCAGCAAGTGGCGTGGACTTCCGGACAGCAGTTGGAGACTTAGGAAACAGCCCATTGGCAGGCCATGTGGGGTATGCAGTTGAAACTAGGTACGGACGTCAGTTCTAAATCCACATTTTGCCACCTTCCAACCAAGAAATCATTCTGAGTCTCAGAGTCCCTGTGTAAGATATGGATAACTCTCCTAACTATGTACACCCCTATGTACACACACAGGGTAGATGCTCACCACATGTATCAATGTTTCCTTCTATAAAATGGATAACATAGCATCGACTTTTTGCATTTATTTTGATGGAAGATAAATGAAGACATTCAATAGTACCTATAATTAATAGTTATTGTGGAGATAGTAAACTACTGGTTAGGATGATTGACTTTGGAGTCAGATTAAGTGACTCGTTCTGCCACGAACTAGCTGTGTGATATGGTGCAAGGTATTTAACCTTCCTAAGCCTCGTTTTCCTCCATTATAAGATGGGATAAATTATAGAACTCACTGTCTAGGGCTGGTGTGATCCCATGAGACCATCCACACAAAACACCTGGCCAGCGTGTGGTGCTTAGCATGAGCTCCAGAAGTTGTTGCTATGACGATTACTGGTCTTATTGATCATTTTGTTCTCCCTGCTGCCCTTCCCAGCTCTGGGCCAGGGGAGACCCTGGTTGCCTGATAGGTCAGGGAAGGAAGGAGGACGGCGGGCAGAAGACCCCGGAAGGAGCGCGGGAGTGGAGAGTGGGCCGTAGTGAAGCAGCTGGAAAGAACGAGCTCAGAGAGGATGTGAGGATGAGCACCTGGCACTTTATTGCTTTTATTCGTATGCATTTTCTATCATTTTTATGGGCTGATGTGTAGACATTTGCTGAAAGGGCTGCTCCACCTGGATCTCATTGAAATCGTGCAGCCCTTCTCTGCCGAACGTTTTTCTATCCCAATAACTATATAAATGTTCCATTTGTGATGTAATTGTTCTGTTTCAGATTTGATTTCATAAACTGAAGACTAGAGTATCCAAAAATGAGACAATGGCTTTAATGTAACACTTTATATGATGAACTCTTCATTTCCCGTGGTCTACATTTCTTTTTCCTATTTAGTCATCTAGATTCTGGCTCTTGGTGGAGGCTCCAAAGGTCAGAGGTTGCATTGTGAGGAGGATGAGAAGATGAGGTGAATTACTTTTATTATAAATTTTCCACTTCCTAGAGAGTAGGGGGAAGACTCAGCCAAACAGAGGCAGCTTTCACTTGTTTAGAAATACGGTGCAGTCGTGATTCTTATTTTGTTTGCTGAAAACGTTCACAGAAAACAACCAGGTTCTGCCAAAATTACTTCCATAAAGAAAATATTCTGTGGCTTTGGCTGCCTATGGCAGTGACTTTTTCTTGGAGCCAGTGACTCCCCCTTCCCACTTCTTGGTGCTGCCAAATAACCACACAGAGGAAGAGGAAGGTGGAATCAGGAACGGGCTAGACTTTAACACAGACATTTTTCAGGGTAGAAAATGGACCAGATTTTGTTTAATGAGGAGATGAGATAGAACATTACTTGTTTGGTTGCTACAAGGTGACAGGAGGAAGTGTTCAAACACACGGGTTTCAAGCCCTATTTCTCCTATTCTCTTCTTTAAATGAGATGTGAACCTTCATGGTATTGACCATCAAGTCATCAAGTGGGGAGACGACACCGAGATGGTAGGGCTGGCTGACATGGGAGTGCAACGGACCCTTCTTTGGAGCCATTTGCATGAATGCGAAAATACATATGAGGATTTCTCTCTTTCTGGCTTGAGAAGAGGGAGTGGTTTCTGGGTATCCTTGAATGCAGGACCCAACAAGTGACAGGAGGACCATGGAAGGCCAGCATGGCCTCTGTGTCCTGTGCTCTCACCCTCTATTGAGGGTATAAGTTTCTCTGTTTCTGACCTCCACCCCCTGCCCAGTGCATGGGGCCTGGAGCGGAGCAGGGCCGTGGGGACCAGGCGATAAAGCGTCACCTGAATGTGGAGCGGAATGACTATCCCCATCTGACCTGGCATCTGTGGCGAATATTAGCATCCAAGTGTGACCCTCAAGTGGCTTGTGGGCTGTGGGCATGTGGCCATGAGGAAGGACAAGCAGAGGGGTGTTATACACTTATTCACGAGCTCATCTGTGACATCTTCTAGGACACCCAGAAGCCACCGGAAGAGGTTTTAGTTGAAGGCGTTGGGTGGGGCAGTCAGGAAGCTGTTGAGGGCTTATAGTCCTACTGATGGAGCCTTCATTTTAATGGGACCTCACAAGCTGGTGGGGCCTGGGGACATTTGAGATACCTGTACCTTAAAGGGTTTCAGTGTTGATCGAAAGAGAGAAGGGCCATGTGAAAGTACTTTGCAAATTGGGAAGTGCTGTAGAATCAGTATAATGGATAAGACTTTGTAGAATCTGGGGCGCCCCTATTAGGATATCACTGAAGGCTCTGCCAAGGTCAGATGCAGGTTGGATACAGATTCGGGTAACCTGGATACAGAAATGCCTCCTGAGGCAATCCATGGGAGTTTTATTGAGCACCTGTCATATGCCGAGTATTTTCCTATCTGCTTAGTTAGGATTCAAAGATGATGCTTTTCAGGAGCTCAGAAAAGCCAAAGAGGGTCTCTGTTTGTGGAGTGGATGTGAGCACCTGAAAGAACTTGCCCAGCCTCCTTTGAGCCTCCATCTTTGCCAGGGTCCAGGATGCAGTGAGATCCTCCTGGTCCGAGTGCCCATGGCACTAGGAGTGCATCTGCCCGCTGCAGGCGCTGGCTGCAGCCTCCATCCCACTCAGCAGACGGCAGGTGACCTCACAGCTGAGTCTACAGCCAAGAAGATGACTATAGGCTGTCCAGTAGACAATTTGTCTCTTCTGCCTCCAAAGTATCAATTGTACAGCAACAACGTACTGAGTAGCTCTTGGAAGTAACCATAAGAATGAAGTCCCCAGCAGCCATCAGACGGGTAGACAGATTATTGCACAAAAGCAGAGGCATCACAGGAGTGTAAGTGGGTAGGTGTCACAAGTCAAGGAAACTATACAAGGATTTCTTCACTGACGAAGGCACGTCTAGGATTCCTCCAGACAGCATGGTTCTGTGTTCACCGTGATCACCACTATACAAAATTCAAGGGCAAAGGGGAAGGCATTCAGCCCATTCTACAGACCCAGTGATTATATCATATGTATGCATGCATGGGCGACCCCACAGAGGAACCACGCCATTGCTGCCATCAAGAACTCACAATCTGGATGAGTGAAATGGGTGAAGGGTGTCAAAAGGTACAAAATTCCAGTTATAAAATCAGTAAGTCGTGAGGATGTAATGAACAACATGGCGACTGTAGTTAATAATACTTAAATTTTGAAAGTTGCTAAGATAATAGATCTTAAGAGTTCTGGTCACAAGAAAAAGTTTGTAACTGTGTGGCCATGGATGTTAATTAGCCTTACTGTGGTGGTCATTTCACAATATGTAAAAATATCAAACCATTATATGAAACTAATATAATGTCATATGTCAATTACATCTCATTAAAAAAAGAAGACCTAGGGGCGCCTGGGTGGCTCAGACAGTTAAGCCTCTGACTTCGGCTCAGGTCAGATCTCATGTTCGTGGGTTCGAGCCCCGCGTCAGGCTCTGTGCTGACAGCTAGCTCAGAGCCTGGAGCCTGCTTCCTATTCTGTGTGTCCCTCTCTCTTGGCCCCTCCTCCGCTCATGATCTATCTCTCTATCTCTCAAAAATAAATAAACGTTTAAAGGTTTATTTTTATTTTTTTAAATATTTTAAAATTTATTTTTGAGAGACAGAGATAGCATGAGCAGGGAAGAGTCAGAGAGAGGGAGAGACACAGAATCTGAAGCAGACTCCAGGCTCTGAGCTAGCTGTCAGCACAGAGCCCGATGTGGGGCTTGAACCCACAAACAGCGAGATTATGACCTGAGCTGAAGCTGGACGCTTAACCGACTGAGCCACCCAGGCGCCCCAATAAATAAATGTTTAAAAAAAAAAGAACTCAATCTGCTGAGGGGCTTGGCAGACTCTAGCCAGTGGGCTGAATCTGGTTTTTGTAAATAATATTTTACAAATATTTTATTGGAATTAAGTATTTTTTATAATTTTTAAATATTTTATTGGAATTAGACACACCCATTCACTTTTATATTGTCTACATCTGCCTTACCACTCATTATAATAGCAGAATTGAGTAGTTGCCACGGAGGCCTTATGGTCCACATAACCTAAAATATTGACTGTATGAACCTCTAACTCTACAGAAAAACTTGTCAATCCCTGTTCTTGTGGGAGAGACACAGCCATGCCCAGTTAACTCTAATTCTTGGCTCTGAGTGATGGTGGTGGTGAGGGGCAGAGATGGCTTGGTTGGCTGGCTGTTGCCCAGGGCCATTGCCATGGTTGGTAGACCTGTCCTTAACCTTGCAGGTCCAGAAGCTGGACTTTGTAAGTTCACCTGAACAGGACAACGGAGTTCATGATGGACTGACAGGCACTAAAAGCAAAGACTGAGGTACGGGCTAAAAACAAGCCAGGTGTGTGGGATGGCCCTTGCAGGGACTGGACTGATTTCTAGGGGGCTGCCCTTTCTGCATACTGCGACACTTACCCAAATGTGACTTGCTTTCTCAAGCTTTCCTGAATGGCATGACCAAATAGCAGGGAGCCCCCTAGGACAGCTAGTACAGGTCAAGGTGAGGCCAGAGGAAGATACCAGCCCCATCCATTGCCAGACAACACCATTCCAGTGTCCAGCATCTAATGCTCATCCCCCGTGCCCGCTGCATCCACCCCACCCTAGTCTATTAGCATCATCTTTCCTGGAGAAGGTTGGGAAAATGCCAGAATGTGCCACTCTGGAGCCTACCCTTCTCTGGCAGCCCCTGCTTCTGTTAACACAGCCTTTCAGCAGCCACGTTAGCATCACTGGCTAAAAGCTACAGCTGTTCTAGTAAAAGAAGCAGTCCCTGTAAGCCTAGCAGGCCCTTTGGTCCTTTCTTATAATATGTTGTCTTCATGGGCTCACTGTAGGAGGGAAACAACACATCTCTGTGCTCAGGTTCTGGAGGGCACCTCACTGTCTCCCTCTGTCCAGCCACCTGCAGCCGACAACCTTGAGCTATGCTCTAATGGAGGCATAATTGAGATGCTATCTGGCCACAGAAGAGAGAGCAATTAATCCTGACTGAAGGTTTGGGAAAGGGCTTCTCAGCAGAGGTGACACTTGATCTGGGCTTCAGAGGAGGCAGAGCAATTTGAAAGGCAGAGCGGTGGGAGAATGGCATCCAGGCAGGCCAGGAAATGTGAGCAGTCCCCAGGGGGCTTGAAGGCAGTGCCTGACTGTGCAGAACCAGGGGAGGCAGAAGGAGACCGAAGAACACTGAGGATGGCAGAGTGGTGGTATGGGGACAAGTGACAAACCAGGAAAGAGACCAGATCAGACTGGGAGGAGTCTTGTGTACTTGGGTTTGATTATGAAGGTGGTGGGGCAAGTTGGAGACTTGAGTTTTGCGGTTTAGAAAATAAACCCAGAAGGCATGGGAAATGCAGAGTCAAAGTCAGGAAACTCCTCAGGGTTTGGTGAAGACCTTGGTGAGAAGCAGAAGAGGGACAGTAGGAATGGACCAGAAGGGAGGGATAGGATTCCAGAGAGACAGCAGCACTCACCAGGGAGAGTTACAGGAGAGTTTCAGTCCACAGTGTTGAGGGGATGTTGGTGATATTAACTGAGTTGCAGCTCTTAGGAAGAAGAAGGAGGAGAAAATGATGAGTCAGGAGGAGAATAAGGAATGTCCATAGGTCCAAGTAAAAGCAGATGGACCAAAAGGTGAGGTAGAGTTGAAAAGTCGGGCTCATTTTTCTATGAGTGTTAGGGGAAGCAAAGGGAAGACAGATGAGGTGGGAGAAAGGTGTAGAAGAAAAGAAAAAGCAACAGGGCCTGGAATCTTGGAGAATGGCCTTATTCAAGGATGAACAGATGATAAGCCCACAAAGGAGACAAAGGATGTACCTCCACTCATTTCATTTCTTTCGTTCATTCCTTTGGTCAGCAAGTATTTATTGGGCACCTACCATGGGCAGGTCCTGGGCACCCAGAGTGCAGTGGGAAATGAATCCTGCCCTTCTGGAGTTTATGGTAAGGGAGGTGTTCAGAAACGCGCAGCACTCTGTGGAGGTCCAGAGAGGAGAGAAGGGGGAAAGATAAGGGTCTGACAGTGTTGACGACACTGGTGGCTAAGACGTGGGGTGGAAGAGATGGAAGGGGAGAGCTTGTGAGGAGAAAGGGACACACAAAGGCCAACCTTGCATTCTTTCTCCCGCTTCACCTCTGAAGCGCATTGAATGCTGGCCTAATCAAGTTTACGTCCGTAGCCATAGCAACCTCTGGGTGTGGCTTTGTTGCATTCTTGAAACTTGAAGTGAGGAAGTGACTTTATATCAAGTTACGTGCAAATTAGAAATACAGCAATTTCCCGGTCTCATAAAACCTCCTCTTAAAGGCTTGCTGTGTTTTCTCCTTGAAGAACTCATTTTTTCCCATACTTTTTCATTCACAAGGATTCTGAACCGTTGCGTATATAAGCTAACAAAGTGTTAAAGATGTAAAATAAAATTATTCCGTTCTCTGATGATAAAAGTGCTCATTGTAAAAATCTTCAGAAATAGAGTATAAAGCAGAAGATCTAAATGATTCATTTCCCATCACTCTTAATATCCTGGTTTTCCTCCCAATCCTGTTTCTAGATGCATTTTACAAATTTGAACAGATGCTTGTGATCATTTTGTATTTAGAGTTTTGAACATTATTTTGTTCACTAACTATATCATGAGGATTTCCCAATGCCACAAAAATAGCTATAAAAACATTTTCTTCTACATATGCTTCACTCTTTAGCCATCCCTATGTTGTTTGTTGAGGTTCTTTTTAATTTTTCTCAATTTAATGCAGCAACACTCTAGATTTTTGACTCTTAAAAAGCCATTCTCACTTCTAAATGACTTATTAGGTAAGTTTCCAGCATCCTTAAATTTAAATGAATAATCTCTCACCAATTTCAGCGTTATTAGTACAATGAAACGTGATTATATACCATCCTTTGTCTCAAAATGCAAGTTACTTTGAAATTTTATCTGATTATTCTGTACGCTTCTTTTTTTTTGATTTTCTGTAAACTTCGTTTTTAAATCAAGAAATTGACCCATACTAGAGTAGTAATAAATTGCATTTGTTTTTAAAATCAATTTATTAAAAAGAATTTTTAAATGTTTGTTTATTTTTGAGACACACATACACACACACACACACTCTCTCTCTCTCTCTCTCTCTCTCTCTCTCTCTCTCTCTCTCTCTCTCTCTCTCTCTCTCTGTGAGTCGGGGAGGGGCAGAGAGGGAGACACAGAATCAGAAGCAGCTCCAGGCTCTGAGCTGTCAGCACAGAGCCCGGCTCGGGGCTCAAATCCACAAACCATGATCATGACGTGAGTCAGACGTTAAATCGACTGAGCCACCCAGGCTCCCCCAAATCAATTTATTTTTTAATTGAAGTCTAGTTGACAGATTGCATTTATTTCTGACTCACTACTGCCAGTCGTGAAACTACCCCGGGTTTCCACCAATTCTTGCTTGAATTCCACGTGGCTAGCACTGGTTGAACTGTATTTTCACATTTTTAGGTTTGTCAAAGACTATTAACTTTGAATCTAGTTTTTTCTCGTTTCTTTTTTCACCTTTATTTTCTTTGTTTTATTTTCACACCACTTTCTGTGAGGATTTGAAGGTTACTCCACAAATTAAATAGAAAGTCATTTTTGTTTGCTGGAAAAATTCATTTGCCTTATATAGGGCTTTTTCAACTATTTGACTTTCAAGCATTTGTTGTGCTTCTGTTGTAAGTGTTTCTTGTAAGAAGAATATAGCTGGATTTTTAAAAAATGAAATTTTAACTGGAAAGTTTAATTCATTAGTAAGTTTTGTGATCAATGATAAACTTGGATTTATTTTTATCACCTTTTTCATGCTATTTGTCTTCCGAAGTTCTCATTCCAATTTTTCCCCTCCTCTACTAGTTGGGAACTTACAGAGTCTGTTTTTTATTTTTTAATGGTTCAGGTTGTTATATTTACCCTCTTCATAAACTTAGTGCTTTACCTCTTTCTAATTTATAGGCTATCGTTTTCTGGTATTTTATTTCTATTAAAAATGTTTTGCAGAATGTGTCATGCATAGAGTGTATGTGCACCCCCCCACACACTCTTTCTCTCTCTCTCTCTCTCTCGAACACTAATGTATCTACTATTTTAAGAAACAGAGTATTACCTCTATTTTAGAAGCCTGTGTGCCACCCCCTCCCTCAATATTTTTAACTTCACCAGTCAGGTGCCGCCATTAGTGTTGATGTTTATTTGTATTTATCCACCTGATCCCCGTTTTCTTTGGTCACTTGGTTACCATCCTGCTTACATCTCTCATCTCCCTTCTGCACCAAAGGCCTGTTGATAGCAAATTATCTTAGCTTTTGTTTATCTAAACCCATCTCTGTTTTGTCCTCCTCCTTTAAACATAAATTTTGCTGGATATGCAATCATAGATTGACAGTTATTTTTCAACACCTTGAAGACATTTTGATGTCTCTTATTTTTAAGGAATCAGAGCTCAAACAGGTTAAGCTGTCTTGTTGTTTGGATACTTCTTAAACTCGTCAATTTTTCTTTGATGTCCTGCAGTTTTACCAGGATGAATCTAGCTATAATTTTTTTGGGCATATTTCATATGTCCTAACTTTAGGGGTCCATGAAAATTCTTAGATATTGGTCTCTCTCCCATTTTTTCCTACTCACTCAGACTTCTACATTTATTAACCTCTTTTAAATAATTTCCTCCTCTTTGTCTTGCTGTGCTATATCCTAAACAATTTTATCATACCCAGCTTTAAACTTACCAATTATGTTTTTTCAGTTGTTCTCATCTGTTGGTTAGCTCACATATTGAATCTTAAAAGTTCAACTACACCTACTACTAGAAGTTAAGAACGTGCCTCAATATTTATGATAGTGTTTTATTTTTTGCTCATATATTAAATTTAAAAAAATTTTCAAAACATATTTATTTTATAAACTATGACCTGCTGGCCAAATCTGGCACACTCACTATTTTTGTAAATAAAGGTTTATTAGAACACAGCTAAGCCCACTGATGTACATGATGCCTATGCTTGTCTGCCTTCACTCTAAAAAGCAACATTCTTTTTGTATTTTTGATTTTGTGTTTGTTTTTGTTTTTAAGTTGAGTATTTTTGATGCAACTTGTATAGTTTGCAAAACTTAAAATATATACTACCTGGCCCTTTGGAGAAAATGTTGGCCAGGCTCCACTACACATGATCATTCTTTTTTTTTTTTAATGTTTTATGTCTTTTTTATTTTTGAGAGAGAGAGAGACAGAGAATGAGCTGGGGAGGGACAGAGAGAGGGAGGGAGACAGAATCTGAAGTAGGCTCCAGGCTCTGAGCTGTCAGCATGGGCTCGAACCCATGGACTGTGAGACCATGACCTGAGCTGAAGTCGGACGCTTAACCAAATGAGCCAACCAGGCGCCCCTACACATGATAATTCTAACATCTAACTAAAAATGTATCTGATTCTACTCACGTATCTGATTCTGCTGCTTGATGTTTCTGCTAACTCTGTCTCATGATGTCTTGCTCTGTGAGTCGTCTTGTGATTTTTTACTGGGGGCTCATTTTTATTGGGGCATCATCTGTGAGAATTTTCTGAGACTTAACTTGAGAGAATATTTCTTCTATTTGTGTTTACTTTGTCAAGTGCCTGGGAACTACTAATCCAGGACTATTTTAAATTAGTTTCTTTGGCCTAAAATAGTTTTCAAATAGGCAAGTAGAGTGACTTTGAACCACAGGTTGAGGCTTGGTTTGTGGTTATTATCTTTGGGGGTGAGGGGGGCCTGTGGTTGGGGGAGGGGAAGGACTTTTTTCCTTCCAACTAAAATCAAAGTTGAGACACAAAGCTTTTCTTTGCTGTAGCCCTTTGCAAAGCAAATACTTTGTAGTCTACTCTCTCGCTGGAAATGTGGGCTTTGGGGGGAATTATTCCACAGTCTTTATGCTGAGATTCTACTGCCTTGTTGTATCTCTGTCCCCTACCCCCACCGCAGAAGGCAAAGGCCCTCAGGGGTCTTTAGGCCTTTACCAGATCATTGTAGATTCTGGCTTCTACTTCATTTTCCACCTCTGAGGATATATGTTAATTTCTTGCCAAGTCTGCTATTCATTTTATCCAGCATTTTATAGGTATTTTTTCAGGGAGGATTTTCAGGATACAGAGTCTGTCATATTGCTAGAAAATAAATGTCATGAAAATTTTAAATTAAAAAATGTACAGTTAGGATAATGGAAATGAGGAAGTTTTATAACACCCCGTGCAGGCTCCAAGACTACCTAGTGTTTACTTGTATCTGAATTATGCACAGTGTCTCAGGAGTCAGACAATGTGGGTCTGGAACCAGACTTTGTGTAGAGTGGGTGAGAAGTAAGGGGACATACTTTTTTTGTAAAGGGATTTTCAGGCTATACTCAAATCCTCAACCCTGCCACAACATCCAAAAAGCAGCCATAATTATATACTATGTAAGGAATGGGCATGGCTGTGTTCCAATAATTCTTTATTTATAAAAATGGTAGTGAGCTGGAAGCAAATGAACCTCTATAAGCATTTGTTTCCTCATCTCTAGAAATAAATATAATAATACTACCTGTGTTGTGCATAGATTGTGAGCATTATGTTAGTGATTTCATGTAAATGCAAGTGTCAGCTGAGATGATGATGTTGGCAATATGATGTTAATTTCAGGCCATTTCCCTGATTTTTCAAGATTATAAGGGCATCTTCACTTCAAAACATTCAAGTCAGATTTGAGTCTTGCTTACACTCTGTTTCTATTAGAGGTTGATAGGGGATTCTGTTCACTTTTGTCCCGTCAGGGATCCAGACTGATGCAGCAGCCACCATCTTGAAATTGCTGGTCATTACAGAGGCAAGGGGCTCTGGGGGGTCTTGCAGCAACAATGAAATGCTTGGTCTGCAAGTGACTGTCATTTCTATGCACATTTCACGGTCAGAATTGGTCACATCTTCCCCCCCCCACCCATGCCCCCCTAGTTGTTGGGCATGCTGTCACAGACAGGTATCACCTGTTAGACCCTTTGGGAGTAGCTGAGCTGCGGAGCTGCCTTACCCTGGGCTACCCCTTGCTAGGGCAGCCCACATGCTGTGACTGTCCCATGTAAGGTTACAAGGCCCAGCTACTTTAACCCAATGTAGGACAACTCTGATGGCCATTTTAGCTCCAGACATCCCTGTAGATTTGGCTCAGCCTGTTGGGCAACCTGACTTCTCCCTCTGCCCAATCTTTCTTCCTTCTCCTCCTCTTCATAAGTGTTGCTCCCAAGGACACACTCCTGAATAAATACCCTGTGCATTAAACTCCATCTCAGGGCTCTCAGAGAATCTAACCTATGACACCCACTGTGTGCCCAAGAGAGGAGGGCTGGAAATCTCTCCTGGGGAGCTCTGAGGACTACACCACTCACTAAAGTGAGCAAAGTCAGCACATAGAGCTGGGAGAGTTTAAAATCTGAGTATTGATAATAGCTAATATTTACTGACCATTGACCTGTCATATTAGGTACTAAAGAATGTTACTTGGATCAGCTCATTTAATCTTCACAACCCCCTATGCATTGGATTAGATCAGGAGATAGCAAGCTTTGGTCCACAGATCAAATCGGCCCGTGCCCATTCCTTTATGTAATGTCTATGCTACTTTCATGCCATAATGGCAAAGTTGAGTCATTGCATTGGAGACTGCATGGCCGCCAATGTTGAAAATATTTACTATTTGGCCCTTTTGAGAAAAAGCTGGCTGAACCCCGTATAAGAATCATTTCCATTTTATAGATAAGAAAACAGAAGCTTAGACACATACATGATTTATTTGTCACAGAATGTCATTTTTTAGTTACAGAAGTAACTGGCTATAGACCAGGTGCAGAACCCTCTTATGCCATTTATGGGTCTTTGTAAGTGCTCAGTAAATATGAATGGTTCTCTTCCCTTTACTTTCTTCTGCCACCCCTCTTTGTAAATTGAGGTCTCCTTTTCCATCTCTGTTTTTGATCTTCTCCTAAACGGATTCTGTCCTCTTAAGGCCAGTGCCCCTGAAATAGTAACCCTGTGACCTCTCTCCACCAGGAGAAGAGCACAGGGGACTCATCAGCTTTTGGTATCTGTGAATCTAAAACCCCTGGAGAAAGCTCCAGTGTTCCAGAATGCCTGCCTTCTCCTGGAAAGAGGGAAGTAAATGTGTAGAGGCTGAGCGGACTGCCAGGACACACTTCACGATCACTAAGAATTACCCTGTGTGCTGAACCATAAAGTGATAAAATAAAGCGGCTGCCTTGATGGCCTTAGAATCTAAGGCTGAAATTATCTATTTCCAGCTGCCTCCAGCTGAGAAGTGGTTCCCAGGACAGCACTGGATAACTCAAAAACATTCCCTCATAAAAGTAATTGTTCAAGGGGGATGCAAGAGTTTAGTTCCTTAATGCACAACCAGCTGCTTCCCAGATTCACCCAGAACAAGGGGCTTAGTCCCCAAATTCATTCCCGTACTCAGAGGCAGACCTAAAAGCTGAGCTCAGGTTGTTTGGCACCAAAGTTTGTCCTCTTAACCATACATTCTGTTCCCTCCTGGCATGCAAATATCCAGGATTATGTATTTACATTCTACACATGCCACTCTATGTGCTCAGATAGATTTTCTGCTAATGATTTTCTAGCATTTAGCCACAGAAGGACTGTAGGAAGAGATTTCACCTATCCATCTCTTTATCCCATGCCTTCTAAAGAATTTCCCCAACTTTCAGAGAGATTCCTGAATCTAGTGAGGAATATTAGATCCCTAAGCAGACATTTCTGAAACCCTTTCCCCATTTTTGTTATCTAAAAAAACATTCGTTATCAAAAATGTCTAGTGAATGAATGAATAAAAGGGTCAATGACAGACTGAATGAATCAGTCTCCAGGTCCTTGACAACTTAAGGATCTTGGACAAGGTCTGTGCTCACGATGAAAAAAAGAGATAGTTTTGTTATTATGGAACACCACTACAATTAGGTGTCCCAAGAGATGCCATTCACTCAACAAACACTTCTATGAGCCTTTACTATGACTCGAACACTGTGTCGGGCTTTGGAGATATGACATACAGGTCTCTGCCCTCAACACAGACCTCCGGGGATGAGGGGGAGGCATAAAGGCCAGTGTGGATGTTGGCCAGTAACTTGCATGCAGGACGAAAACTGGGGTGGGGTTGTGTGTGTGTGTGGGTGATGTAAAGACTGAAGATGTTCTGTCTAGTAAGTGAAATGAAGTTTAACATCCAGGTGGTGGGTTGGAAAGGGTTAAGAGGAAAGTTCTGGGGCAGCTGGCAGATGTAACCTGATCCCTCTCAGCAGTAGCCTGGGCTTTAAAACCTGGAAACCTGGAGGAATCACAGACACTGGGCTGGTTTTACTGGTCTCCCCTCACTGTTTAGAAAGCCAGGCCTTTCCTTGCAGAGCTGGTGTTTCTTTGGTGGTGGGAGTTCCTTCTGGGTATTGCTCAGTGCATCCGTGTTCTGTGGATTTTTACTAGATGCAGTTCTCAGGGTATGTCCTGGTCTCCAATAATAGGGTAAGTCAAGAGGGCAACAAAAAGAGATGTTATAAAATCACTCACTGTTTTAATGATATAACTCTGGCAACTTAACAGTTTACAGACACAAATACGACAAAGTTCTTTCTACAGAACTTTCCAAACCATTAATTCAGAGGTAGGAAACTTTCTTTTTCCATAGCGGGCCACTGCTTGATTCAGTTTGAGCAACTTAATTTAGGTTGGGGGAAAATTTGGGCCAACCCCCATTGCTCAGCAGAACCCTGCCTGCAAACAGCTAAAGGCAAGTCCCTACATCAGAACCAAACTCAACAATATTAACCATGACTTGCCTTCGTTCTGGTTCATCTTACTGGGACCAAGAATCAAAACAGCTTCTCCAGCAGGAAAGGTTCTGTGTCTATTGAAAAGCATGTATTATGTGTCTAATGCCTGGGAATGGACACTGGGTGCTCCAAGGGTTAGGAGTGAGGAAAAAACTGAGGATTCAGGTGGTTCCAGGAACTTGATGAAAATAAAGGATCTTGAGTTCTATTTTGAAAGAGGAGAAGGACTTGGTTGAGGAGATGAGAGTGTTTCAGGAGCAGGGGCTAGCGAAGGTGTAGGAGTGTCCTGTTTCTGCAGACAAACAGCCAACCAGGGTCTTTTTCTTTTTTCTTTTCAAAGAGAAAGAAGAAAACTAGGTAGATAAATGTAGTTGGAACAGAGGGTTCATTTGGGGAGTAGCCTAAGAGGAGGCTGAAAAAGTGGGAAGGGAGGTACCTGAGTGGTTCAGTTGGTTAAGCATCTGAGTCTTGGTTTCTGCTCAGGTTATGGTCTCAGGGTTTGTGAATTCGAGCCCTGTATCAGGTTCCGTGCTGACAGTGTGGAGCTTGCTTGGGGTTCTCTCTCCCTTTCTGTCTCTCTGTCTCTCTCTGCCCTTCCCCCTGCTTGCTCACTCTGTCTCTATCAAAAATAAATAAATAAACTTAAAAAAAGGAAAAAAATCTTTATAAAAGAGAAAAACAAAAAGTGAGAAGAAGGCAGTCTATGAAGGACCTTGGGTCTTAGAAAACAGAAAGGCTGGATGGGAATTGGAATGAAGAGGTAGTATAGTAACTTCTCTCATGTCCTTCTTTTTCCTAGGTTGCTTTATTCACTATAAGATCATCAATTTGACGGGAAGCAGAGAGAATATTATAGAAAAAAAAAGTTAGGATCAAGTGTTGAACTCAGCGTCATGTTCTAGTGCCACTGGGTGAAAATTCTAAGTAGACAAGAGAAATAACCATTACTAACGTCCCAGAATTTAAATTCCAACAACTCAACAACCTGGGAAGTGTTGAAGCTGACATAAAGCAGGAAGGCTCCCTTTCAAATTGGATCGCGATTTATAAGTAGTTGTATCTGAGTGGAGAGAACATTACTCTGTTTGCCCACCTGGCACTCCACCAACCTTGCAGGTGTTCGGGCATCTTGGAATGCAAATTTAAGCAGGAAAACTGGGAAAGTTTCCGTTGACTGAATGGAAGGTCAAAGGAGTGTATATAACTGAGACACCAAAGTGCAATGCCGGCAACAGGGGACCTGTGTGATCAAAAGGCATGAGTTTCATAGACTGCTGTGTAACGGGTGCCCCTCACTTCAGCGTACATCCAGTGTTTTCCAAGATGCAAACTCCTTGAGACCAAGAATGTGATTCCTTTGTGCTCCGCTGCCAGTGAGGTTTGGATACTGTGAATGACAAGTGTCAATACAATTGCATCGATGCTATTTAATTATCATGTAGTGGCCTGTTTTATATGCCAAAGTTCTGAATAAAAGGGTATAACAAACTTCAGTGAAAGCCAATTAATAAGCAGGTGTTAGTGAGCTGCAGAGAGGCATTTCGTTGTCTTCAAAAGCCGCTGTTGTATGATAGATACTCATCTTTTTAAAAAAAATTTTTTTAATGTTTATTTATTTTTGAGAGATAGAGACAGAACATGAGCGGGGGAGGGGCAGAGAGAGAGAGGGACACAGAAACTGAAGCAGGCTCCAGGCTCTGAGCTGTCAGCACAGAGCCCGATGCGGGGCTTGAACCCACAAACTGTGAGATCATGACCTGAGCCGAAATCGGACACTTAACCCACTAGGCCACCCAGGCGCCCCGATAGATACTCATCCTTAATTAAACAAAGGCAAGTGAGAAGGGGACCAAAATAATTAGGGAGCTTTAATGCACACAATTCTGTACCTTTAGTGAGTTTACTTCTGTTAGTTGGCACTTCTAAATTTGTAGGAAGGCAGCCCATACCCCTGACCTTTTCTCCCCGACTGGGTTTCATTTCTCTCTCTGACAGTCCTTGTTCGATCTCACCACACATGTCATGATTTGTCTTGGGCCTGGTGACCCCATCAGACTGCAAGCTCCATGTGGACAGGGTCTGTATCGCCGGGGCCAGGCACAAAGGCACTTGCTGGTCCGGGGGCACTCCAGGCTGTATGTAATCCAACCAGGCACCATTTTAGCATCCCCACTCGAAACGGAAGTCTGCTCTGATTTTGCTGCAAGGGTCCACATAGGCGAGCTGAGGGCCCTAGGGTTGTTCGGTCAGCATTTATTGAAGGACAACTCAAGATGCTTAAGTTTCAAGCCTGAAGCTTTCAAGGGAAGCGCTGGGATAAACCTTGGCTGCCCTTGTTGCTCAGTGCCTGGGGTGTCGCATCTTGCTCTCCAAATCCATCCCCACGTTGCTCCCCCGGCTGGCAGACACGCTGCCATCTTCATCAGATGAAGCTGTGCTGTAATTCTTCATTTGAAAGCTTCACGAGACTTTTTCTGGAAGCCGAGTGAAGTCACACATTTCTCATCTCCCTCACCGCCGCTTTCTGATGAAATGGTTGAAAGAACAAGGGAGACTGCTTATGAGGTGCCCATTTGCAGGGGTCTGAGCTGGAGCCCCATGGCCACCTGCTGAGTGGGAGGAAATGGGGCTACAGCCTGCCCTCCAGCCTCCTGGGAGGGGTGGGGCAGGGGACTGGTCATACCCTGCTAGCTCCTTCTACAGTCTCAGGTTTGATTCTAGCCCAAACCTGGACAAGCGGATGTTCAGGTCAGAACTGGCGGATGAAGGGCACCTGGGTTGGTTAAGTGTCCGACTTCGGCTCAGGTCATGATCTCTTGGTTTGTGAGTTGAGCCCTGTGTCGGGCTCTGTGCTGACAGCTCAGAGCCTGGAGCCTGCTTCAGATCCTGTGTCTCCCTCTCTCACTACCCCTCCCTTGCTTGTGTGCAATCTCTCTCTCTCACTCTCTCTCAAAAATAAACATTAAAAAAAAAAAACTGGTGGATGAAAATTAGCTCACAGCTTCCGGGTAGAAGTCTTCGCCACCTTCACTTCATTTGTCAGCTCTCTCTTTTCTCCTCCTCCTATTACTCTGTGTATTCAATTCCCCATTCATTGATTCCTCCACCATGGCTCATTCCCCATTCCTTCTGCATCCTTCCTTTCCTCTGCCCAACTTTGCTGTCCCTCCTCCGCTGTGTTGATGCTTTCTGTCTTCTGGCTCTTTCTCTCCTGTTTTCTCAGCTCCCTCACTTCTTGGGTCCCCAGTCTCTTTCTCCTGCTCTTTCTCTTCCTTTTACCTGCTACCCACTGACTTGCTGTTGCTCTGTTTCTTTTTCTCTAAGAATTTGCCCATGACATGAGAGGACTAAAATGGGGTCCATGAAGTCTTTGGCTGGAAGGAAACATGGGCGGAAGCACCTCTGGTCACAGGCAGCCACTAAATTTGATTTGCAGTTGATCTTAAATGAAGGAAAAGATTTTCAATTATGAAACTCATAAAGTGTGAGGATGAGGGAACCTGGCTGCATTTGGAGTTTGACTAATGGTTTCAAAGTGCTTTAAAGAGTTTGGCATTTGCCAGCCTTCCTTTCTTCCCTAATCCTCAAGCCCATGAGCTTTTATGGGAAACATAATCCTCTTTTCTGATTCATTTACACTTAGCTCATCTGAGTATTGTTTTGTAAAAACCATCCAAAGCCCAAGAAGTTTTATGAGATCTTTAAAGACTTTTTTTTTTGAACCAGGAAGTTTTGTCCTGCCAATATAAATGGACCTTGAAACATAGGGGGTGTGGGTCCAAAAACCATGGCATTAAACTGGGTCTAGAATTGGCGAAGGCTGGTCCGCGTGCCTGACAGGAATTGGGCTTTCACTTTCAGAGTAATAGTGACTTGAGTGTTTAGATGAGTAATCTTCTCATATGATAGTACAGAGGGTGCATGGTTTTCAAGGATCATCTTGCTAGTTATGTAGATAGTAAGAGACTGACGTGCAAAACCGAGACTTTGCTAGTATGACTTTGCTAGTATGCTGACAGTGAGGCCGCTAACTTACATGTATAGTACCCCATTAATGGTTGTGGATACAGACATGTATACTCACACGTGTGTGGGTCCTTTAGGGATGAGACGGACAAATCACATAGAGACTCTTTCTTTGGTTACATTTCAGAGTTGATCTCATTATGATATATCCGAATCTGTCATAAAGTGGTCTGTAATCAGGCTGAAGAGTGGTTGAAATTACCACTTTTTATTGCTCTGGGTCAAAAGAAAGGAAGGCTGCATTGTGTCTTTTTTTTTTTTTTAAGTTTATTTATTTAACTTGAAGCAAGGGAGAGGGTCAGAGAGAGAGGGAGAGAAAATGCCAGTCTCTGCACTGTCAGCTTGGAGCCGGACCTTGGACTCTAATTCATGAACTGCGACACCATGACCTGAGCCTGAATCAAGAATCCCTGCACTGTACCTTCTTGATGGGAGGGAACATTTTTCTGCAGAGCCATAGAGAGTGGTTAAAGTCATTGCTCTCCCCAAACGCGAGGACTTCAGGTCAACCCCAAGGCCTCCAGGAAACAGGCTCAGAGGAATGAAATGACTTGCTCAGGCTTCCACGGGAAGAGAGGCCGGACAACGATGGAGCCCAGAGCTCAGGCTCCCTGTCTAGTCTCTGCCCTCTGCAGGCAGCTGCCTCTCACTGACCGAAGCAGGCTCATCCATCTGGGTCCTGTGAGTGACCCACGAAAGCAGTGCACCCAACACAGACGACTAATCTCCTCCTTTGGGGACACTACCCTTCCCTATTTCCTGAGCTTTTGCTGCCTGATGTCTCTCCTCTTCTGACCTGCCTTTTCAGAACGGAGTCAGTGCCTCTACACACCTCGTTCCCCCTCCATCCGTTTCCACTGCTGGTATATAATCCCTACGGGAGACGGAAACTCTCTCCAGGCTGATCTGAATTGACGATTGGCAAGATTTCCCCTACATACTGTGAATTTTCCAGAGATGACAAAGGATTATGGATTGCACTAGGACACTGGCCTGGTACAAATCAGATCCTGCCCTGTCAGGGTTTTATTATTATCTCAAAGTGTTGCTTAATTCAGTTGTTACTTATTTTTTTTTAAAGCTTTCATTTATTTATATCTTGTCTTCTTCACCAGATAGGAAATTCCTCCAAGACAAAGAGGCTGTGCCTTGGGACGCTGTGTGTGTGCGGAGGGTCAGCCTCTGTGCTGGCCTGAGTAGGCACTGGGTGGATATTTACTAGCTCCTATTGTGTCCTTTTTACAGAACCCAGTGCTGAGAGGCAGTTTCTTGACCCACCCTCCTTCCTCAATCATCTCAGCTGGTTCTCTTTGGCGTGGCTCAGAGACTGACCTTGAATGACCTCACTGATCCTGTCCACAGGGACCCCGGATGTTCTTAGAGTCACAGACTATTAGCGCTGGAAGGTACTTTTAATCCAACTTTTCTGTTATGGAGGAGGAAGTGGAGGTTCAGGGATGAGGCGGGGAACTGCCTCTGGTCTTTTGGCGAATCAGCTACAGTATTCTGACGGAACTGTGGTCTCTCCTTCCAGCCCCTGTGCTATTTAATCTTCGACAGTGGCTCTCAAGTGTGTTCTCACATGAAGCTGGTGCTCAGGCAGATGGCCTGAGCCCTCTCCTGCCAAAATCCAATATTGGAGGTCTTTCTCCAATGTACAGAAAAAAGAGATTAATGAATTCTCTTCAACTTTAAATTACTTTCTATTAACTCTTAAACCATCATCACCTGCTACCAATTGTCTACTAGCCAACTCGGGCAGACAACAGAACAAAGATTAGTTACAAATACATTTGAAAGAGAACAACCAAAGCCTTGGAAACCAAGTATCTTTTTTTATTTTATTTTTATTTATTTTTTTTTGTTAAACAGCTTTTTAAAACAGACTCTTTAAAAAAATTTTTTTTAATGTCTTTTATTTTGAGATAGCAAAAAGGGAGTGGGGGAGGGGCAGAGGCAGAGGGAGACACAGAATCAGAAGCAGGCTCCAGGCTCTGAGCTGTCAGCACAGAGCTCGACACAGGGCTCCAACTCAACAACTGCGAGATCATGACCAGAGGCGAAGTCGGATGCTTAACCGACTGAGCTACCCGGGTGCCCCTAAAAAACAGCCTCTTAAGATCATGAGTTTTCTGTTGCATTCACATAATAAAATCATGCTTTCTGAAGACATTATTTTAAATTCAAATGCTGGACTATAACATTTCATGGTTTTCCCCAAAGAGCACTGTGAGGTCCAGGGACTGTCCTGGGAACATCCTGCATTTCTCTCAATGTGATTTTGGGTCATCTCCAGTGAGTGATTCTTTCCTTTCAGATAGGGGTCCAAGGAACTGAGTTTATTTATTTATTATTATTATTTAAAAAATTTTTAATTCTAAGTGGCTTGGGGTTGTCATGGATCCTAAACTCTGTATTCCCATCCTAAAGGCCTTTTCATGCTTCTGGAGTTGGAGCCTGCCGCGGTTTTTCCCCGTCCACGCGGGCGCCCCCTGCTGCCCGCCCTGCACTCTCAAACTCGCCACTGTAAGAGTAGGGTACCAGAGGCTGGGGACCGAGACACAGTCACACGGGGTTTACAGTCTCAAAGAGAACGATCTAAACGCTTTCCGATGGGCCGCTCGGCGCATCCCGAGGAGTCCTTTCTGGGCCCCCATCTGGTATTTTCATCCAACCCCCAGCATGTATGCCAGCAAACACGGGTAAGAAAATGCCTCCCAGATGATATCAAACGAATCCCGTGGTTTCTGGAAGGAAAGGACCAGTCATTGATTCTGCCGAATCCTTTGTCCTTCCCCGAGACAGGGGACCAGGGACCGGGGAGCTCTGCCTTTCCGCCCCACAGTAACAATCTGTGTGGATGTGGAGGGTGGCGGCGCGTTCTCGGGCTCATCTCACGCTTTCCCCAATTAGGATTTACTGCCTGACGTCACGTCTGCTGGAGATTGGCTGTTCAGATCTGACACTCGGTTCCACGGCGAGAGCAACTTTTTAAAGACTTTGCAGCCGGGGCTGCCTCCGAGCGTCCCGCGCGCTCACGCCCGCGCTCGCCTGCTCCGTCCCGGGCCCGGCGCCCCCTGCACCCGTGGCCAGACCCTCACCTTGCGGAGCCCGCTCCCCTCGCCCCTCCCCTCCCGGGCTCGGCTTCCCCCCCCCCCCCCCCCCCGCCCCCTCCTCCCCGCCGCTCTCGGCTGGGGTCTGGGGCAGCTCGGCCGCCCGCAGAACTTCCTCTCCTGCAACCGAGTTCTCCTCGTCCCGCCTCCCGGGCTCTCGGGCAGCCGGAGCGCGCGCGGGCGGCCGCACCGGGCGAGCCGCACGGCCGGGGGCGCCGGCTCGGGCCCGCGATGGCGGGGCCCTGGCTCAGGTGGGGGCTGTTGCTCTGGGCAGGGCTGCTCGCGTCGTCGGCGCACGGCCGGGTGCGGAGGATCACGTACGTGGTGCGCCCGGGCCCCGGCCTGGCGGCGGGCGCCTTGCCCCTGGCCGGGCCCCCGCGCCCGCGGACCTTCAACGTCGCGCTCGACGCCAGGTACAGCCGCGGCTCGGCGGGCGCCGGAGCTCCCAGCCGCTCCTCCCCGGGGGCCCCCTCGGAGCGGACGCGCCGCACGAGCCAACCGGGCGGCGCGGCCCTGCAGGGGCTCCGGCCACCGCCGCCGCCGGAACCGGCGCGGCCCGGGGCCCCGGGCGGGCAGCTCCACCCCAAGCCGGGCGCGCACCCGGCGGCCGCCCCGTTCGCCAAACAAGGCAGGCAAGTCGTGCGCTCCAAAGTGCCGCCGGAGAGCCAGAGCGGCGGGGGCTCGAGGCTGCAGGTTCAGCAGAAGCAGCAGCTGCAGGGGTAAGCCCACGTCTCTCCCTCCGCGCGCGCGCCGCCCGCGCCCCGACCCGCGGGGTCGGGGCCCCTCGGAGCCCGGCCGCGGTCGCGGGCGTCCTGCGCCGTGGGGCTGCCTGCTCCTCCCCCGCCCGCCCGCGCCGCGAGCGGAGTCGAGCGCCGGGAGCCCGGAGCCTTTGAGGATAAACTCCGAGCGCATTGTTTCTCAGCTGCGGGGAAACACAAAAGGCATTTCTGCCTGGGGCGTAACCTCCTGTGCGCGAACCCAACTACTCCTAGAAGACGGGCGTGCACATGAAGTCACCTCGGCTCACTCCCTCAGCATCAATTAAACTGCTCTTTGCAACTAAGTTTTAACTTTTTTTTTTTTCCCTAGCTAGGGGAAAAAAAAAAAAAGTTTTGGAAGAGCTGGATATGAAGATCCAGCCCCTGTTTTGTGGCCTAGAACTTTCCAGTATCCTACAAATTGTGGACTTGAGCTTCCGTGCACCTGTGGGGTCTGTGTTCCCCGGGCAGTGTGTCTCTGCATTGACAGACTTTTCAGTTGAAAGTTTCTATTACTGGGCGCTCTTAAACATTCTTTCTGACCCTCTGCCCATTTAATCGCGGGTCGGGGGTGTGGGGGTAACTTGTTTTGCCCATCTGGTTCTGTTCTTCAGGGGTAGTTCCAGGCACTGTGATCTCACCTATGTTTGGACACTTCTGCCTAAAACTCAGATACAGTTTTAAATTGTGGGTCAGATAATATACAAAATACACTTGGCTCTACTTTGGGGGTTAAGAAATTCATTTATGTGGACCCTGTTCTCCCCTCGTGTAATTCTACGTCATGTGGGCCTTTTGGTTCTCCCATCTTTCTCTGATACATGGTCGTTACTCTTCTACCTGGGAAGCTTTGGATCAGGCATGCTGCGTATGGCTTAGGACTCTCTGGAAGCCAGGGGAATAGGGACACAGGAGACTGAGCTTCCAGGGACCCCTAGAAGCTCGGGTTTTCGGGAAGAGTACGTAGTTGCTACTGTGGACTCAGGCGTCTTGCTTTGTTTCAGGCTCAATGTCTGTGGAGGGCAGTGCTGCCATGGCTGGAGTAAGGCCCCTGGCTCCCAGAGGTGCACCAAACGTAAGTTTCCGTGCTGGCTGTGGCTGCGCACGGTGGGCAAAGGGGGGCTGTCCACATGCGGAGCGGGGATCCCACAGGGCTCACAGGAGCGGGCTCATGCTGCCCTGGAGAGGTCATGTATGCAAGACAGGGCATCCCATTGTCTGCAGCTTTCCTTACCTCTCGTGAGGGTCGGGGCGGGTCACAGGAACGGTGGTGTATGAGGACCAGCAGCGGTCTGCTATGCAGAACTGCGCCACGCTTGCATCCGAGGTCCCCTGCACCTCCCCGACTCAGTGTAAATCACTGTCACACCTGTGGATCAGGAGCGAGGAAAAACTTCCCATTGGAGACCGTACTGTTTGCCAAACCAGTACAGTGAACTCAAACCCGGATATTGACAGATGGAAAACATTGTTTTCAGTTGATGGTTGGAGGGGAATGGGAAATAGGTGGCCTTGTTCTGAAATAAAACGAGCAGTTTTTAAAGCTTTCTGAAAACAGCAACGAAAATCCTCCGTCTTTGAGGCCTGATTGGTTCCCAGGATGTGATCACTTCACTGTTCTTCAGAACTGACAAGTGCGGTCTCTTTCAGGGCTTCTCCAATTAATACACATCTTTTAAAAATTATTATTAAATTAAAAAAATATTTATTTATTTTTGAGAGAGAAAGAGACAGAGTGCGAGTCGGGCAGGGGGCAGAGAGAGAGGGAGACACAGAATTGGAAGCAGGCTCTGGGATCCGAGCTGTCAGCACAGAGGCGGATGCGAGGCTCAGGGCTTGAACTCACAAACCGAACTGTGAGATCATGACCTGAGCTGAAGTTGGATGCGTAACTGACTGAGACACCCAGTGCCCCCACCAATTAATACACATCTCAGCAGTATTTTAGAGACATGTATTATTGGTACGTGCAGGTTTGCGAACGCCAGAACACGAACGCCAGAACGCATTTCCCCGATGCACTGTAAAGTTGAGGATTCATTTAAAATGTATCTTGAGCCTCTTCTGTGCAAGTTGCCTCATTCTGTTGCTAACTGGAAATAAAAAAAATCTTCCACTCAGAAAGAGTTGATCCTTCTTCTCTGCATAGAGCTTGAGCCATAAACACTGTGGATTGGAATCATCCCAAAGTTTTAGCTGCTTATTGGTGTTCAGCGTCATAAGTCAAGTTTAGCAATTTGTTTTGTATAGTAGTTTGGACATTAAAATCCTGATTTCATATTTTAGGTATTTTATATTAAAAATAAAACACAGTTTGGATTTTGAAATATTGGGAAAAATTTCTAGTATGCTCATTCCGGTGAACTTGCTTGTTAAAAAATACCTTTACTCTTTGAAAGAAACAGGAGGGCTCTGGCATGGTGGCTTGGATTTTCTAGAAAGGAATGTCCAGAAAGGTTATGATTTGGCTGTGATCAAGGAGTAATGGCAGGTAGGAACTCACTGTCCGCCTCCTGATTATTGAATGTAAACTGCTGGCTCAAAAATGCTCAGCCTGTAGGCATTCCGACTATCATAATTTTTCACATCTTCTTAGATTATACTTGACAATAGTACAGCAGCATTTTCCTGAATTTGTGATGATTCAGGTCGGATTACACACCCTTTTCTCCCTTCAGTCTCTCCTTCTGCTCAAAACCTGGTATGATACGGTTTGAAGATACCATGGAGATAACCCACCGAGACAGCAGCACCACACTGGGATATTGTCGTGTAAAGATTAAAACTACAGAGCAGGATTTTATAGACGGTGGGTGGGTGCTGCTTCTTGATGCCCGTTAGAGAGCATGCAACAAGACTGGAAGATGTTTACTTGGCAAATGATGCAGTCTAGTGCCTTCTCTGGAAAGGTCATCTGAGGATTTGGGGATCCAGAGATGTTCCAGAAGATCCAAAGTTACCCTAGAAGGAGATCTTGAGGAAGGAACCACTTCATGGCTTCCTGCTGGTCCGGGCAGGGGAGACAAGGGCATGTTTGCACCGAGGTTTGACCGGGTTTGCCCTCTGGTGACCCAGAAAGAGAGAAGCTACAGAAGGCACCGGGTCAGAGAGGAAGTTGCTACATTGATTTAGTCTCACAGTTTTGGTCCAAGTTCACTTTCCAGTTCCTAGAAGGTGGCCCTTGGACAGAGTCTAGGCAATGCAACATCACTTTGTTTTCTGATGATTATTCAGCATTAAAAAAATTGGCCTTCCTGTACTGCCTGATATGACAAATTAATTCAGGCCCAAGTGCTGGAAACTTAATGACTTTTTTTAGGAATAGTTTGAAAAGTGATGCTGGAGTGGGCTAGTGTCTACTCCAAAGTAATGTAGTAGATGGATATGTCGCAATGGGAGACTTGTTTTGAGTACGTGGGAGAGCCAGAGAGATGAAGGAGCCCTCCTCCTTCAGATGACTGGGATCACCATTGTGCTGTGAAACTTGTGATCATGGCCGAGCAGTGGGCTACTGGAAAAGCCCCTGGCCCTGAGTTCAAATCCTGAAGCCTTGACTAGATCCGGGGCCTTAAGGGATTCACTTGACCTCTCTGACTCTATATTTTCTCTTCCAGTAATGAATGTGCTAAAACCTTGCCTACCTTGTCAGATTATTTCAGGTATCAAGGTGAAAAAAATGGGTGTAAATGCCTTGATGAAACCAGAAAGATTCTTAGTTTATTATTGGATTAAGCCAAGCAAACTCTGTCTCATTTATCTATTATTTGGTTTTCTTTTTTTCCTATGTGTTTCCCCAGCTGCTGCTGTCATTGTCTTCTTTTTAAATAATGTAGATTTGGATCCCCTTAAAAATTTTTTCTTTTTAACATTTATTCATTTTTGAGAGGTGGAGAGACAGAGCACAAATAGGGGCAGAGAGAGAGGGAGACACAGAATCTGAAGCAGGCTCAAGGCTCTGAGCTGTCAGCACAGAGCCTGACATGGGGCTTGAACCCACAAACCGTGAAATCATGACCTGAGCCAAGGTTGGACGCTTAACTGACTGAGCCACCCAGGTGTCCCCTGGCTCCCTTTTTATATTATAGCGTTAAAGTAGTTTAGGGCTGGGGGGAGGGGGAGTGGGGAGATGTGGATCAAGGGGTACAAAGTTTCAGTCCTACAAGATGAATAAGATCTGGGGATCTGATGGACAGCAATGTGATGGTAGTTAGCAGCACCCTGTTGTCTGCTTGAAATTTGCTCAGAGAGTAGATCTTAAAGTGTTCTTACTCCCTGTACGGTGTCACCTATGTGAAGTGATAGGTATATTAGCCCGATTATGGTGATTATTTCACAACGTATGTGTTTATCAAAACATCCTCCTATATCGTAAATATGTGCAATTTTTATTGTCATCTGTTCCTCACTAAAGATGGCGGTGGACAGAGAAAGAATGCATGAGAAAACCAGTCGCTCCTATGCTGTCCTGCCATTGATTACCAGGAAAAAAGAAAGTTGTTTGGGTTGTTCTTACTGATTTATTTATTTTTTATTTAAAAAAAAGTTGATTGGCTTATTTGAAGGAGAGCGAGAGTGAGAGAGAAAATGCACAGGCGAGAGGCAGAGAGAGAGAGAGAGAATTCCCAGCACGCTCTGCAGTGTCAGCGCAGAGCCTGATGTGGGGCTCAAACCCACAAACTGTGAGATCATGACCTGAGCTGAAAGATTTGGATTTGGTCAGAGTCAGGTACTTAACCGAATGAGCCACCCAGATGCCCCCTGAATGATTTATTGTAATAGAACTTTAAAATATATTAAGTCTTAGATTATTTGTGTGTCTCTAGTTCTGTTTGGGTAAAATGTGCGGTGTACAGGTAAAAATGCCCCCCCAAGGTATACATAAATGGAAAAAATCTTGACACCCATTTCTGTGACAATAACTACTTCAGTAAGTACTAGTGAACTTTAGATTGCAAAAAAATTGACTTACAGCCTTTTCCCTCTCTCACTTCCTTATTTTGCTGAGATTGAACAATTACACTTGAGTATGCTTTATTACACTTATGAACATAAAAACCAATGGTATATCTGTATGAAGTTCCCCCTTAAGATAGTAGTCATGAAATGCGTGTGCACCTTTAGGTTGTCTCCTACTTTTCATTATATTTTGAGGATAATCAACAGGGTTTAGCGGAAGAATTTCAGTTTACCAGTTGTTACCAAAAATGCTTCTGCGTAAGAGATCAGCTATGTTTATTACGTTCATTTTGCTTAATCCACTGAAGAAAATAAGATGCCCTTCGAGCCAGACTCCATTGTTTTTAGTTGATTGAAATTTAATTTAAATGGGCCCCAGGCAGATGCTTCTGAAGACTGAAGATTTTGTGAGCCTTTTATTGCAAATCACATGCAACTGGCCTGCCTTCACTGGGGCTGGGAACGCATAGGTGCATCCGCAAAGGTGGCTGGGGCTCCCGTCTTGAGACGCCCAGTTGCATGTTAACGTTGCTTCGTTAGACAGCCTGTGTATGTGGATTTCTAGAAGTTATAAGCATAGCACGGGATATGTCATTTTAGTTCTTAATACGGAGCAACTGTTGCTGGCGGTCATCTGTTTTGGGCAAAGGAGATGGCACCACATTCGTTCTCTCTCCAAAGAGTTTGCATTTATAGGAGGACTTTGTAGCTTAGAGACCTTGTCTTGCACTTGGGGCACTCAGTCCCTCCTGTGTATGGTCTTTGCCCCTCCTCACCCTCACATATTCTTCCTCTGTCCTAGCAGAACCTACCTCTTCTTGGTTCTTGCAGTCTTTTTGTCGCCCACTCAGGGTAAGTGTGGGCCACAGAGAGACACAGTCAGTGGGCTCCGCTTTAAAGAGGAGACTGGACTGGGAGCAGAGGACTTGAAAGAGTCTGGGTGAGATGTGGGCGAGGCCAGGTTGGCAGAGTGAGGAGGACGGGAAGAGGAAAGACGGCAGGTTGGAGTCGTGCGCTGGTACCTGGCACACTGCAGCCTCTCCGTAAATGCATGGATGGTTCTTTCATTTCTTTAACGGATATCTGTTTAGCTTTAACATATGCCAGGTTCTATGAATAGAGGAGAAACCCAGCCAGCTGTAGGGAGTACAGGGTCTGTTTTTACTCACTTAACTCATGGCACATCAAATGACTTGTTCTCTCCTTAGCAAGAAACAGAAAAATCGATATTCCATTGCTTTTCCATTGGCGTTCAGCCCACACTGCTTTGGGAAAAAAAACCCCAAGAAAAACCAAACCTAGAAATATTCCTTAATGATATGTAGAGGAGACCGCTGTGTGTACCTTTTGTGTTCAGAGATGCAGTGATGGCATCGTCCAGGAGGGAGTAATGTGGCTGGAGGTCACATGGCCAAGAGGACTTTTCAGGCTGTCTCCCGTCTCTTTTGGCTCCGCGTGGCGCTAGCCAAGCTTGGGAGTCGGGCCCAGAATGATTACACATTTTTCGTATGCCTGCTATGGCCATTGACAGCTGTTTTGCCAATAGATTTGCAGTGAGGTTTACCAAGGCAGCTGCTGGGAGCAGGGGTGGGAGGGCTGGCTGGAAAATCTCGTCATGTGGCACAGACGGCCCCGGCAAAAGGGAGAGGGACCCAGAGGTCAAGTTCACGCTGGGTCAAATATGTGTTCTCAACACTAGTTAAAACAAACATTTAGGGACCATAAATTCTGTGGTGCGATAGTGCTTAAACCTTCCTCGTGAAGCCCTCCTCCGGCCCGTGGGCCGGCCCGAACACACGGCCTGCTCCTGCCTGGCCTGCTTCAGGGGAGCGATTCCCTGCCCAGGGAACCCTTGGCCCGTAGGAAGCCTGACTTGTTGAAAGGACCTTTGGCAGCCTCAGGAGTTTGCTGTTTCTGACCCTGTTATTTGTTGTCTTGGATATTCCAAACATACTCAAACATATTTGGGGAGCTTGAATTGAATTTTCCTGAAATGCAGATTTTGTTTCCAAGTCCTTCCTAGCAGTGAACAGAGTGACTTGGAGTGCCGGGGCTGTGTCCCCACTCTTCATACTGACTAGGATCAGAGCGTATGCTGAGGAGCCACTGAGGGTGTGAAGGCCACGGCGAGGTGCTTTCTAGGGGGCCGAGAGCATGTTCTTGGTCTTGACACCCTGGGTGGGCAGAGGGAGGCAGGCATGGTTTATTACCACCTTTATAGGCTGGGGGGCACTGCTTGGACCCTACCCCACATCATGTGGCTCTCTCTCTTTTTTTTTTTAAGTTTTACTTTATATTAGAGAGCGGGCGAGCGAACGAGTGCTCAGGGAAGGGGCAGAGAGAAGGAGGCAGAAGTTGAAGCAGGCTTCAGGCTCCTAGCTGTCAGCATGGAGGGCTTGAACTGGCGAACCTTGGGAACATGACCTGAGCTGAAGTTGGACGCTTAACTGACTGAGCCACCTGCTCGCCCCTCGTAGGCTCTTGATTCCTTGTTCTTTCTGCCGCCCTGGGCTGCCTGGACGTGCAGTGCTGCAGCCCGTCCTGACAGCAGGGTAGGGACTGGCTCTTACAGCCTGAATTCAGTGTGTGCGTTCCCCAGCTGAGTTAGTTTGCTGGGGCAGACCATATCGAAGCACCACAAAGTATTGGCTTAGAACAGCAGAGCGTTACTGTGTCAGAGTTCTGGAGACTAGAAGTCCAAAATCAAGGTGTAGTCAGCCTTGGTTCCTTCAGGGGCTGTGCAGGAAGGCTCTGTTCCAAGCTTCCCTCCTTGGCTTGAAGGCCTCCTTCTCCCTGTGTCCCTTTATCTCCTCTTCCTTCTACGTGTGTCTGTCTTTGTGTCAAATTTTCTTTTTCTATTAGGACACCAGGCCCCCTTAATGACCTCATTTTAACCAGAATCCCTCTGTGAAGACTGTGACTCCAAATAGGGCACAAATAAGGTCACATGCTAAGGTACTGGGGGTCTGGACCCCAACACATTTTTAAGGGGGTGGGAGGATCCAGTCAGCTCATGAAGTCAGCCCGAAGGTGCTGTGCACATGGGCTTGAGAGGTGGGCTACTCAAGGGTTGGGTCGCCCCTGGGGACTCTGAGCGTCCCTGCCAATGACCCACAGATACAAGCATGGGTGGGCAGCAGCCGAGTTGGGTCCCTCCCATACAGTCTGGGACTGTGGGTCTCTCTTGGCTTCTTCCCTAACGCAGGCACTCTGGCTGCTCCAGGGAGTGGGAGAGGTAAGGAATTGGCCCCTTGTGATTTTGGTTATGACTGTGGCCATTTTTTAAACATGTTTGTTTATTTTTGAGAGAGAGAGCATGAGCAGGGGAGAGGGAAACACAATCTGAAACAGGCTCCAGGCCCTGAGCTGTCAGCACAGAGACCAACATGGGGCTCAAACTCATGAACCATGAGACTGTGACCCAAGCAGAAGTCAGACACTTAACTGAGCCACCCAGATGCCCCTGACTGTGGCCATTTTTACTTGGTCTGTTTTTTAAAAGATTCTCGTGTGGTGTCTCCTAAGTGTGAATGTGCAGCTGATCCCAGGAGGAGTTTGTGAAACTGCTTTATTGAATCAGTATGTCTTTGCTTCTTAACAAGCACCCCAAGTGATGCTCATGAAGGTGGGCCACCTTTTGAGAAACGGTGACCCGCAAGGAATCTCCTGGGCCTGATTTATGACTGTGTGGGACTTTCAAGACCCAAGCCCAGCACTTAACAATTTAAAAACTTCTCAAAGGCAAGAGCCCTCTGGATATTGATTCAGGTCAATTTTTTTTAATGTTTTATTTTTGTTGGGGGGAGTGGAGGGGCAGAGAGAGAGAGGGAGACACAGAATCTGAAGCTGGCTCCAGGCTCTGAGCTGTCGGCCCAGAGCCTGGCTTGGGGCTCAAACTCAAAACTCGTGAGATCAGACCTGAGCCGAAGTCAGATGCTGAGCTGACTGAGCCACCCAGGTGCCCTGGTTTAGCTCAATTTTGCATAGTACATACAAAAATTGCTGCAAATAGGGCTATTCCATCCAGTTTTTCTTCATATGGTTGAATGTTTGATAAATATATATACACTGTTAGAAGTGTCAGAAATACGTAAAATTGTTAGTGATACATAGGTACATTTAAATGAAGTGTTTTTAAAACAGGCTTAAACAATTTGGAACATAGTGGATGTTTTTTCCCACTAAATCTTCTATTTTTAATTATAAAATATTTTAAATACACAAAAACATAGAATAATAATATATCCAACAGCTACTCATCAGGGTCATGTTTTTAAAAACTCTCTGAGGTGGTCATTAAGTGCAGTGATTGCAGATAAGGAATAGACTCTGGTCTTGTGCTAAATGTGTGTTTTACTAATGATGCTTCCTGTCTAGTTAGTGGAGAGAAAATAACCCATAGTTTGTTAGTGCGGCACAAATTAGTTGCTTTGGAACTTGCGGAAAAACACATCAGAAGTGAATGTATTCATATATGCCATGTGTGCCTATTACTTTGCCTGGCTTATCAAGGATACTGAGTATTTCGTGTAGGCAGAGTGCATTCCATATGCAGAATCTGTGTGCCTAAGACAATGTGGTTTCAAGAAGGAAATGCTGCCCATTACTCTTCTCCCCTGCTCCCCTCCCCAGCCTACCTGCGTTTCTTGCCTCCCTCCATTTTCTCCCCTTACTGGGTCTATATTTTGCTTGTTCTGCACAGAAAGGTCATGTAGGTGAGTGATTAGAAGTTCGGTCTTTGGAGTTAGGATCCAGGGCTCCTGCCTGGATGGTCAAACCTCCTCACTGTGAGGGGGTGGGGGTGGGGAGAAGGCTGGGTAGTCAGAGCATTCGCAGTGCAGGTAGGATAGCGGAGCCATCATTCAGAGGCCTGTGGGGGACCACAGGAAGTAATGTGTGAACAGTGCATGCAGCGTGGGACTCCTGGCCAGCCACACTCACCTTCTCAGTGGCTCCCGTTCTGCCTCTGCCTGCCCCCTCCAGGGCGCCCCAGCCTTTTATACACTCCATGTACTCAGGTCCCCTAGTGAAACCCATGGCTCCCTCTTCCCTTCAGAGCACTGTCATTTCACTCTTTCTTGGCTCTCGGA
Organism: Helogale parvula; assembly: GCA_004023845.1. NCBI lineage: Eukaryota > Metazoa > Chordata > Mammalia > Carnivora > Herpestidae > Helogale > Helogale parvula. Next base: position 91,959 of record PJEM01007421.1, read on the forward strand.
ATGGGAGGGCTCTCTGTCAACGTGGAGCAGGATTTCTTTGTGTCCTTTCCTTATTTTATTTTTATTTTTTTTAACATTTATTTTATTTTTGAGAGACAGAGAGATAGAGCGTGAGCGGAGGATGGGGCAGAGAAAGAGAGGGAGACACAGAATCTGAAGTAGGCTCCAGGCTCTGAGATGTTAGCAAAGAGCCCAAAGTGGAACTCAAACCCACAAACTGTGAGATCATGGCCTGAGCTGAAGTCGGCCACTTAACTGACTGAGCCACCCAGGTGCCTCTCCTCTCTTTTTATTTTAAAGTTTATTCATTTGTTTTGAAAGAGACAGTGACAGCATTAATGGGCCAGGGGCAGAAAGAGGAGGAGAGAGAGAGGATCCCAAGCAGGCTCCACATTGGCAGTGCAGAGCCCAACATGGGGCTCGAACTCACAAAACTGTGAGGTGGTGACCTAAGCTAAAACCATGAGTTGGGCGCTCAACCGACTGAGCCACTCAGGAGCCCAGTACAGCCGCGATGTAAACGCTGACTGAACTGAATAGAGTTGAATTGTACTAGCATCTCTGATGTTGTTGTACATACTGTCCCCTAAATGCTATCTAGGGAATTCTTTCTTTTCTGTTTACCTTTTGGCTATAATTTCCATTTGGTTTTCTTTCCCCCGTGCTTATCCTTGCCCATCAGACACTGGTTATTATGACAGCCTTTCAAGGGCGCACCACCTTACTCTGTTTCTGCCAGCTTTCTTTTTGAAGGCTGCCCTGGCATGGCCCAAACTTTAAGACAACTTTTCCTTTCTCCCTGCCAATTTTAGAATCTTTCTGCTCAACATCATCTGATAGAGATTTGGGCCCAAGTAAAATGAATGTTGTATGATTTTCCCTGTAATTTTAGATCCCTGAATACTGCTCTTGGCCAGCTACTCTATTCCCCGTGGCTTTTCCACTGCACCACATTTGAGTAATATTGTTGGCATGGATGTAAGTAAACAGTTTGCGAAATGTCGTGTTTTGTAAATTAGGAGATGGATGGGCTGGGTTTTGAGTACATGCTGTTGGCTCTGCTGGACCAGAAGAGAGGTGAGTTTGATTGATGGGAGGATGAATTTGCAGAAGGTGTTGCTAATCCAGGGCCTACCAGGTCCACTCTGCCGAATGGATGGACTCAGTTATTCACAGGTGAGAACTACCTGGCTGGATGTATTTTGGTAATGAATGAAGGGAGACTTCACAAAGGAGAGAGTTCTTCAGAGGTGAGAACAGCCAGCACAGAGGCCCTTGTGTGGGGACCTAGAAGTGAGTGGGGTGGGGGCGGGGGGACCTAGAGCTGGATCCCAATCAGGTCCCCTAGGCTGTGTAAGGCCACAGAGAAGACAGGGGACTTGTAAATGCAAGTGGATTTTATTACCAAGGAATGAAACACAAGACCAGATTTGATTTTTTGCAGCCCTTCTTTGAAGGCATGGACAAAGAATGGGTTAGATTGAAAATTCAATCGCCTTTATTGCTATTTTTTTTTTATTGATGAGATGCATATCCAACAGTGACGTACCCAAGGCTAAGTACACCAGTGATTATTGTAGACTGACCGACTGCACTGTGCCCCGATCTCCAGACTCCTGCTCTGTACCCAGATCGCTAGACCCGCCCCGTGCTGATGGCAGCTTCAGGCCTCTGCTGAGCTCTGCTAGACCCAGGTGACAGAGCTTTCACCAGAGCCACAGGCCAGGACTTACCATTGAAAGCTTGAGAGTTAAAAAAAGAGAAAAGCCTCTGGTCACTACGGTGTTAAAAGGTAGATTAGTGGGGATCCTCCCATGGTTCAAAATGAAAAATAAAACATTAAATCCTTTAAAAATGAAAGCTGAGAATCCCTCTCCGGACACCATGGAAAATTCAGAGAGCAGTTAGGGTGTGCTAAATTCAGAGCATACAACATTTGGAATACACTTGAACGCTGCTCTGAGGTTTCATTCAAACTGCCCCCGCCCCCTGCCGCCATCCCATCTAATTCCACGGATTGTAGGGTGAGCCTGATGTACGTGCAAAGGCCACCTCTTCTGGGCCTTTTGGGCAGTCACTCGCTGTCTCTGTGCGATTTTCTTCTGGTTTGTAAATGAGGTTCGTAGCGCTCGTTGGCTACCCCTTCCATTTTGAGGTAACTATCCAATAAAATGAGATTCATGAAAATGCTTCACAAAAGAGCTGTGAAAACACATGGTGATTTATTCATAAGATTTTGTGAAACGTTTTCAATGGGGGAGTTTTTTCCTACCATGTGTTGATATATTTCTTGTCTTGAAAAATGGGATGCTTAGTGTGTGGCGGTGGGTTTTGATGATTACGGGTCTGTGTTTCAGGTCTTTATATTGCTGGTGCCATTTCACCGATGGCTTATGGTCTCTGGGGGTAATGGCCTGGAGGTTGGTCTGAACATAAACAAAAATACCTAAATCTCCCACTTTAATCCCCCCCCAACAGGTGACTTGCTTTATCCTCCTAAAAATAGAGAGGGTAGGCAAAGACAAGAATCCTTTCAAGAGAGCTATTATTTCTTTCTTAACTGTGATAGTGAAAAGGTTATGTTAGGTTAGCCCAAAATTTTTTAGTAATTGGAGGTGAAATAATACAGACAATAAGTAATATAAAGGCAGGGACCCTGGTTTTGTTTAACTTTTTATCCATTAGGAAGTTGGCGGCCACAGCGGTTCTGTGTATACAATAGACCCTCAGTAAGGTTTCTTGATTAATAAGTATTACAAGTCACATTTGTTTCTGAGGGAAAGACCAGCTGAAATTCATTTAAATCAGTGGCTACTGAGATGATGGTATTAAGCAGTTCCTTTTGTATGAGAGGGTGTGTATTACAGCAAATCTTCCTGTGGGACCATTTTTAAGGCTCAGTTTTGAGTGTTAGAGGCTCTTTCTTTGGTAAAATTGCCCCATTCACTCCAACAGCATAGAATGCTTGGATGGCACTTCATAAACCTCGTGACTCTCAAAGTGTAGTTCCTAAGCCAGGGATGGCATCACCTGGGAACTTATTAGAAAGGCAAGTTTTCAGGCCGTATCCTAGACCTGCTGACTCAGAAACTAGGCATGAGGCCCAGCACGCTATGTTGTTGTTGTTGTGTTGTTTTTGTAGGTATATGTATTTATTTAGAGACAGTGCACAAGTAGGGGAGCAGCAGAGAGAGAGAGGACAAGAGGCTCAAGTAGGCTCCACACCGTCCCTGGAGACCCTGACATGGGGCTTGACCTCTTGAACTATAAGATGATGACCTGAGCCAGAGGTGCCAGAGTCCAACGCTTAACCCACTGAGCTACCCAGATGCCCCCAGCACTCTGCGTTTTAATGAGCCTTCTAGGCAGGGCCGATGCAGGGATGGTTTGGGATCCATCGCTCAGGCTGAACCTGCTCCTCCCCCTTGCAGTACACCTCCACCCATCACTTCTAGAGGGAGGAGGGGGGGCAGGGAAATCATTTCCCTTCAGTTCCAGGCCTTGGGCACTAGAAGCTCTTTTTCTCCTCCTTCCCGAAGGCACGGAGCAGTTTCCTAGGCTCAGATGGGAACCTTGTCATCTGAGCCGTGCACGTTACCACATCATCTCTTCTGCATGAGCACTGAGGAAACCCAGGGAAGCCATTTGCCATTCAGTGAATGGGAGTTTTGTACCTTTGGGACTTTCTAGTTCTGTCGTGGTCTGATGTGGGAGATACTCCTATCACATCAACGGGTGGTGCTTGGACCCCTTGTGCGTCGCAGTCCGCTGTAGGGTGCGTAGCAAATGCAGGTTGTGGGGCCCCACCCCAGCCTTACCAAGCTCGAACCCCAAGGGTGACCCGATGGCCCTGGTTTTCACAAGCACCTAGCAGATCCACACTGAGGCTTGAGGACCCGGATTTACAGTGGGTATACTGGAACAAAAGATGTGAAAGGCCAGGAAGACGAGAAGGGTATTACCAAGTTGATAAAAGTAACAGGAGCGAATGTGACATTTTGTTTTGGAGGCAGGTGCCATTACTC
>PJEM01007422.1:0-23611 GCA_004023845.1 Helogale parvula
GAAAAGCCTGCCACTCCACCTTTTCCTGCCACGCTCCCAGAGGGGAGGGGACAGCATTCAAAACCTCAGTCCCCCTTCAAATGCCCTCCACCCCCCCCCCCACATGCTCCTTAACTAGGGCTTAGATCTTAATCGATTTTCCGCCTCTCGAGGCTCCATCAAGAAAAGTTCAGTAGGTGTAGACTTCCCGCTGCAGCGACTGAGCCTAGGGGACTTTGCCAGTGACAAAGCCGGTAAGTCTGGAAGGGAAGGCCCAAAGAGCGCCTTTGAAGGCGGGGTGGGGAAGAGTGGGAGCGCGCTCGGCCCTGATCCTCGGATTGGATGACTGTCACCCTGCAGGAAGCCCCATATATCAGCTATATGCCCTTTGCAACCACTCGGGCAGCGTCCACTACGGCCACTACACAGCCCTGTGCCGCTGCCAGACTGGCTGGCACGTCTACAATGACTCTCGGTGAGAGGAGCCGCCTCCGCGATCCCCGCCCCATCCCCATCCCCGCCGCAGCCTTTCCCTAAGAGGAAGCCCCAGAAAAGCGCAGTGCTCTTCCCAGAGGCCGGGAGGTTGGTCCTGTGGGGGAGGAGGGAGCGTCCAGGTATGGTCACCAGCCGCGCCCCCCTCTCCCTTCTTCCCAGTGTCTCCCCTGTCAGTGAAAACCAGGTGGCATCCAGTGAGGGCTACGTGCTGTTCTACCAACTGATGCAGGAGCCGCCCCGGTGCCTGTGACACCCCCTTTACGCCCCGGCACCTGTGAAACCCTTTCAGCCCCCTAAAGCCCCAGGCTCCCCATTTACCTCAGAGACGTCTATTTTTGTGTCTTTTTAATCGGGGAGGGGGGAGGCGGTGGTTGTAGCTCCCATTATTTTTTTTATTGAGAAGTACCCTTCCACCTGGAGGCTCCCTCGTCTCCCAGCCCCGTGTACAGAGCTCCCCAGGCCCCTGCCCGTGTACAGCCCCCAGACCCTCTACAATCTTTTTTTTGTGAATAAATTTATTAAGAAAAAGTGATGTCCTTATTTGTATCTGTGCTTAGGGGGTGGACAGAGAACCCGCCGAAACGGGGTCCTCCTGGGACCCAGTTGCTTCTCCGAGCAGATGGCGGCGCTCTCGGGTGGAGGTGGGGGCGCCGGACCCGGACATGCGGGTGGCACCGGCGTTTGGCCAAGCAGCGAAGGTTTACGCGGGGGGGGGCGGCAAACCCGCGACTCGTGAAGCTACGGGGAAGCCAGGGCCACCGCTCGGCGCCGGGTTCTGCCCGGAACGGGGCTGCCCCTCGAGGGCGAGGCACCCGAGGACCCCTGTTGACAAACATGGGGCGCGTTGCCGGGCCGCCCCGGCTCCCGTAGGCCCAGGCTGTTGCTAACACCATGGAGCTGTTTACGGAGCCGCCTCCCCACGGAGCAGCCAGTGTCCCTGTCCGCTCTCCCTGCGCCCAACGCTCCCCCCTCCCCCGCCCCAGGGCTGCCACTGTCGCCGGGCCTGGGAAGCCTGAGCCGGTGCCCGCAAACCGGGCTCCAGCCCCCGCCGCCGCCGGAGCCCCCACGGGACGGCAGGGCCAGGACGTCCGCCCTCTCTGACCGGCACCTAACCAGTTAACCCCCGCTGGGTGCTGCAGCCTCTCGCCGGGCCGACCGGCGCGGGGCGGGGAGGAGCCGCCGTCAGCTCTGTGCTCTCATTGGCGGGCGTGATCCGGGGCCTCCCAGGGCCCACCAATCCGGAGGCGAGAGGGCGTGCACGCGGAGTCTGAGGGCCCGAAGGGGGCGGAAGGAGCGGCGGCTTCGGAGCCGCGGGCCTAGGGGCCCCCGGTGGCGCCCCGACCCCTGCGCTGGCAGATAGCGCGGGCGGGGCCCTTATCCGCCTCCCCGCCGGGTGCCGGCCGGGGAGCCCGGATACCTCTCCCTCCAGTTCTCTCGGCCCTCTCGAGTGTGGGGCCTGGGGCCTGGGAGGGGACTTTACTGGCCCCACCCCGTCCGCGGGCTTGGCGGGTTTGCCCGGGAGTAGTGAGCGGCCGGGGGTGGAATGTGGACCCTGGGGAGCTTGTGCAGAACAGGTGCAGCCCCATCAGCCTGTCCGATTCTCCCGCTCGCGCCCCCTGACCAGGCTACGCCCAGGCTTCCTAATGGCCCGGACCGTAGTCGTGCTGGGAGGAGGCATCAGCGGCTTGGCCGCCAGTTACCACCTGAGCCGGGCCCCCTGTCCCCCCAAGGTGAGTGTCCCGTCATGCCAGAGGGAGTGTGCTTTAATGCCGTCCTCCCTTTTCCGCCAAAAGGGAGAGCGCTGCCCCCTTCCCCTGCAGACAGTTTACCCCGAGGCTATAGGCGGTGCCGCCCTCGTGTCCCCAGGTGGTCCTGGTGGAGGCCACCGAGCGTCTGGGAGGCTGGATCCGCTCATTCCGAGGGCCAAATGGCGCTATCTTTGAACTTGGGCCCCGAGGAATTCGGCCTGCGGGAGCTCTGGGAGCCCGGACCCTGCTCCTGGTGAGAAGGTTATGGAATGCCTAGGAGGGCTTGTGGAGGGCCCTTCACTGGCAGACAGACTTGGGAGGAGGCATTGGTGGGCCATTCCCTCCCTGAGTTTCTCCTCTTCCTGAGGATGCGTGGAGAGCAGGTTTCCGAGCTTGGCTTGGACTCCGAAGTGTTGCCCGTCCGGGGAGACCACCCAGCTGCCAAGAACCGGTTCCTGTATGTGGGTGGCGCCCTGCATGCGCTGCCCTCCGGCCTTAGGTAACGTCATCACCCCCTCCCTGCACGCTTTCTCCCCTGCCCGCGTGCCTCTCACCCCTTTCACGACCGCATCTCCCAGTGTGTCAGCCCTCCCGGCAAGAGGAGCCAGGTGAAATGACTGGGCCTTCCTCCGCACAGGGGGCTCTTCCGCCCTTCACCCCCCTTCTCCAAACCTCTGTTTTGGGCTGGGCTGAGGGAGTTGACCGCGCCCAGGGGCAAAGACCCTGATGAGACTGTGCACAGTTTTGCCCAGCGCCGCCTTGGACCTGAGGTAACCAGGCCCAGAGCCCCCCCCGCCCCCAACTCTCCCCTCCTAACCAGCTGCAGAGCCCCCCACTCAAACCTACTGCCAAGGGGCTCTTCTGTAGGGTTCCAGGATGCCCTCTTCTTTTCACACCCAGTAGTCCTCAAAACACAGTGTCGGGAGTGGATGCCTTCACTTTCTCCCCATCCTCTTGTTATAGCAGGACTGCTCCCCTGCCGAAACCCTCCCCAACCCCTGCTCCCCACCAAGCGGGGCCAGTGGGAACTAGTCTGGTGGCTTCTTCCTTGGCCTCTCAATCCCGGTCTCACCCTGAAGGTGGCGTCTCTAGCCATGGACAGTCTCTGCCGGGGAGTGTTTGCAGGCAGCAGCCGAGAGCTCAGCGTCAGGTCCTGCTTTCCCAGTCTCTTCCAAGCCGAGCAAACCCATCGCTCCGTTCTGCTGGGGCTGCTGCTGGGAGCCGGTGAGCGGGGATGGGTTCAAGGGGGTGAAGATCTTAAGGCTCGCCAGGGTGAGGGGCTGGAGGCCAGGGCGCTGCTTTAATGACTCGTCCCTGCCTCCTCCCATGCAGGGCAGAGCCCACAGCCAGACTCCGCACTCATCTCCCAGGCCCGAGCCGAGCGCTGGAGCCAGTGGTCACTCCGTGGAGGCCTGGAGACGTTGCCCCAAGCCCTTAACGCCCACCTGACCAGTAGAGGAGTCCATATTCTCAGAGGCCAGCCCGCCTGTGGGCTCAGCCTCCAGGCAGACGGGCGCTGGAAGGTAGCAGAGCCCCCCTGGTGTGTAATGTGTGCATGTAATGAGAGTTTCCACCTTTGCCTCAATGTTTTACCAGGCCGGGGTTGGCAGGACCAGTTATCTGGGGTTTTCCTAGATGCTGTTTAAGTACGGGCTACCCTAGGGTCTTAGACTTTATTTGTAGACCTTCCTCCAAGACCTGCTTGATCCAACTCTGGACAGAAGCGGTGCTTCTAAGTGGCTTGGAGAGGGGAAGGGCCAGCCCAGCTCCACGACGCGTTTCAGAGAGGCCACACTGACTGCCGTCCGGCCCACTTCTGGGAGTAATGGGGGTGGGGGGATGGCACAGTCTCTTCATCCTGGCTCAGCGCTCAGTCTCTCCTGCCAGTTTGGTGCCTGGGAAACTGAGGCGACATTCCCATTCTGACTCTCAATGTGTTCAACCTGTCAGGTGTCTCTAGGGGACAGCAGTCTGGAGGCTGACCACATTATCAGTGCTGTGCCAGCTTCAGGTACCAGGGTAGCCACCGTCCCCTTCCCCAGCGGGAGTGATGCAAAGTGTAGCTCCGGGACCCAGGACCACCCCGTGCCCCTGGGCCGGTCATCCCCGTGGGAGTCTAACCCCAGGGAGGGTGGGGGAGACTGGTGTGAAGGCCGCCTGACACAGGCCTCCGCCTGATCCCCGCCCTCCCCCGCCCCAAGTGCTCGGAGAGCTGCTCCCTGCGGAGGCTGAGCCTCTGGCCCGGGCCCTGCGCGCCATCGCCGCGGTGTCCGTGGCCGTGGTGAATCTGCAGTACCGAGGAGCTCAGCTGCCCGTGCAGGTAGCTGGGATGGGGGGGCGCGCAGCGTGGGCTCGACCGGAACCTCTCCTCCCTGACCCAGTCTTCTCTCTCCAGGGATTCGGACATCTGGTGCCATCCTCAGAAGACCCAGGCGTCCTGGGAATCGTGTATGACTCGGTGGCTTTCCCTGAGCAGGACGGAAGCCCCCCCGGCCTCCGAGTGACTGTGAGAAGCGGCAGCTTTGCCCAGTGGGAGGTTTCCAGACGGCTCCCACGCCCAGCGCAGGGCAGGCCAGGCCGCTCAGTGCCCTCGTCTCTCCCTAGGTGATGCTGGGGGGGTCCTGGTTACACACGCTGGAAGCCAGGGGCGCTGTCCTATCTAAGGAGCTGCTCCAACAGCAGGCCCAGGAAGCAGCTGCCACCCAGCTGGGACTGAAGGAGCCACCAAGCTACTGCTTGGTCCATCTCCACAAGGTGAGTGGGGTGAATGCACCTCAGCTCCCGCTGGAGGCAGGAACTGGTCTGTCGTCTTCGGCTCGGGCTTGGACATCAACAGTTACCCCGTATCCCCCCTTCTCTCCCCAGAACTGCATCCCCCAGTACACACTAGGCCACTGGCAAAAACTGGGTGAGTTGGGAGAGCGACCGCGTTGAGGGCGAGGAAAGTGGGCCCCCAGCTCTCACTGCCATCCCATCTCTCCCTTCCAGAGGCAGCCACGCAATTCCTGGCTTCTCAGAGGCTGCCCTTGACTCTGGCCGGAGCCTCCTATGAAGGAGTTGCTGTCAATGACTGTATAGAGAGTGGACGCCAGGCAGCAGCTCGGGTCCTGGGCTCGGTACCAAACAGCTGACCCCCAGCTTCCACCTCTTGGCCCCACTGGTGGCAGTTCTTGACCCACGAAAATAAAAGTCACTGGTGCTTGGCTGGATATGGTGGTTCTGTCACCTACGGCATAAGGCAGCATGGGGGGAAGGGGCAGGTCGCAAAGACAGGCACGAGGTGCCTGGGATGTAGCGACAGGAGCAGAGGCAAGACAAAGTCCTTTATTAGAAAATATATCAAAATCCCAGCCCCCTGAGCCAGGTCCATGGGAGGAGGCTGCCCCAGCACTGGCGGAAAGGCCCCAGGGACAGGCTCTTTCACCAAACCTACTTCCTCAGAACCATAAATAGAATAAATATTCACAGAGGTCCCAGGAAAAGCCGGATCACTCTTCTCTCCATGGAAGAGGAAGGGACTTGGGGTCCAGCCCTGCTCTTACCCCCAGGGGCCGGGGACTCTCTGGAGTCATCACATAAAATCATGACATCAAGGATTCACAGTCATAAGCCCTGGCGGGTGACCCTAGAAAGAGGGGACCCCCAGGTCTAAAGGAGCCCAGCTCCAGTCCAGCAGTCAGGAGAGGCCCTGGTCTCCAGCACAGCACTGGAGTTCAGTCCCCCCGCCTCCCCTCTGAGAGCAGTGAGGAGCTGAGGGCGGGGAGAGCGCGACCTCTCGGATTCAGGTTCATGATTGAGGTGGGCGGGGAGTCAGTGGGAGCCCTGGGGGGCTGTGTGGTTGGCAGTGGGCAGAGGCCCAGGCCTGGCTGGGGGCCGGCGCTGCAGCATCTCCTGACGGAAGGCCTGGGAGGACCCAGGTGGGTAACGGGGACCAGAGGGCGTCCGGGGACCCCGAGGGTCAGTTCCAATGTCAGCTGTGATGTTGGTATAGAGAGGGCCCAGCTCTCGAGCCAGCAATCGGTAGGTCAGTGAGTTCATCCCATCTTGTGTCCAAGAATTCTGGGTACGGACCAGGAGGTCAAATCTGAGGGTCAGAAGTTGGGAGAACTAAGGCCCAGAAAGAAACAGCCGTGAACCTAGGGACCCCGAGGGGCTTCCTGGCCAAGATGCAGAGCCCCGAGGCCCGTAGCCATTCCCGGCAGCGCCCCTACCTGTGGGGGTTCTCCTCGTTGCCTTTATCGCCTCGGTGCTTCACCATCTTATAGTGCCCCACGGACGTCGGCGGGCGCGAGATCTTCATCCCGGCCAGACGAACCCTGTGGGAAAAGTGAGGGCACCGTGGGGGACAGCTCCTGATGGGTCAGCAAGAGCTGCACAGGCCAGCAAGGAAGCGATTACGTGTTTCTGTACACACAGAGCCGCCCTTACTGGTTAAAAAAGTGCCCCGTACTGGAAGAGGAGGGAGAGTCGAACATAAAGAAGGAAATGGCGCAAAGGAATGTAGACGCTGGATGTGTCCGGATGCTCAGGGGCTGCCGCCAATGGGCCCGAACCCCGGGGCCTTGTCAGATAACCTGCGGAGGTGGGTGTGCACCTCCTGCCTTTGCTTTCTGGGAAGCACCCTGGCAGTCCGGGAGGGCAGGAGAGGAGCCCTTTGATCAAAAGGACAGGACGAGGGGCGCCTGGGTGGCTCGGTCGGTTAAGCCTCCGACTTCGGCTCAGGTCAGATCTCACGTTCATGGGTTCGAGCCCCGCATCAGGCTCTGTGCTGACAGCTAGCTCAGAGCCTGGAGCCTGCTTCAGATTCTGTGTCTCCTTCTCTCTCTGCCCTTCCCCCCCTCATGCTCTGTCTCTCTATCAAAAATAAATAAAACATTAAAAAAATAATAATAATAAAAGGACAGGACGAGACCGAGAGTTGTGGGCACAAGCTCAGCACCTCTTACCTAGAACGGTGGCCAAGCTGCCTCAACTCCCTCGCCCTGCCCCCTCCCCCGTCCCGAGTTAGGAAAAGAAGACAACCAAGTAATCGGGACCCGGAAAGAAACAAACCCCAACTCAGACACGCAGGAGCGAGACCTGAAGATGGGCTGGGAGGTTCCGTACTGAAAGGACACGTACATTTAGAAACTGCGGGGTCCTTCACACCCATACAGAGGACAAGAATTCAGAGAGCTCATCCCGGAGGGGACCAGGGGAGGGCACGCAGTGGGTCTAGCACAGCAAGCCCAAATCCTCACACCAGATACAAAACTGGGTCAACGGAGGCTGAAGGTCAAAATGTTTCACATGCTGAAAATGAGCTGGCATCGTGCCAATGACACAGACTCCAACCTATATGGAGCAGGGCCCTCTGCGCCACAGGGAGTGGTCCGGATGCAAGCCTAGCAGGAGGCAGGACTGACGGGGCTCTGGGATCCCACGGTACCACAGCCTGTTGATCCTATCATCTCTCCCAGAAACATAACTCATCAGGGCCTAGGAGACCAGGGGGTGACAGAATGGGGACCGGCATGCAAAGCCCGACCTGGGTGGACTGAAAAAGCTAAGGGAGAGAGGGACGGGCACCGTGCAGGTCCAGACTCCTAGAGGCTGGTGTGAAAGGGCTAGAGTCAGGCGTGCTCCCCCCAGGCTGGGGTGGGGGTGGGGAGCGGAGGCAGGAAGTCTGACCTGGTAGCAATGTCGTCGTCCTCGCCGCCCCAGCCCCAGTACTCATTGGGGAAGCCGTTCATCTTCAGGTACTGGTCCGGGGTGAGCGCCGAGACTCCTCCAAAGTACTGGGGGTACGGGAGGCTAGGGGGAGAAAGGGGCCTGGATTCCACACGGCTTCGGGGGAGACATCCCCCCACGTTCCCTTGGCTCTCCTTCCAACGGCCAGCGGGGCTCCCTCCTACCCACCACCCCTCTCGTGCCCGCTACCTGTATCCGAACTTGTTCATGGCGACAGCGACATGCCGGGGGCCCCGGGGGTCACACACGTACAGGTTATGGTCATTCTCGGGCAGCAGGTCCACGTCGTGCAGGAAGAGGCAGTCCCATTCCTCGTCGCGCAGGGCCTCCCGCACCCCAACGTTCAGCAGCTTGGCCCTGTTAAAGGTCCCGTTGCCAGCCTGGAAGGTAGGAGAGAAGAACCGGACTGTGTCTGTGGGCGGCCTGGAGAAGGGCGGCCGACGTACAAAAGTGAAAGGAGGGGCGTCAAAGCAGGCGGGAGGGGTGTGGCGAGGAGAACGGAGAGAAAGACAAACTTTCATTTGTCTCAGCCAATAGTTTTTGAGCATCAGTACGTGGCTGATCCTAAGTTGCCGCTGCTCAGCATTCAATCCCTACAACCACAGCCACAGAAAGCAGGTGGCTGCCAGTTTCCACTCTCGGCCTCATTTCAGGGGGTTAAGAATCTTGTTCAAGGTCACATGTGGGACGAGTGGCAGGACTAATTTTAGCCCAAATCTGGCCGGTTCCAAATTTGCACCACTGCAAATTCAACACAAGGAAAAGTCGTGGCGCGCAGAGGACAGTGGGAGCAACAAGGCGGCTCACGCGGCCCACGAGCTGGTGCCGGGGGCTTCCCCACCTTCAACAGTCTAACCCTCTTAAAATCATTCCGGGGACCTGCTCCGTGGGAGGGGAGAGGCACAGACTCAGGGCTCCCTTACGTGACAGGGTGGGGCGCGGCCTGGGAGTACCTGGTGGATGACGTAGATGCCATAGGCAAGCTGCTGGCGCTGCAGGAAGGGGTGCAGGTGGTAGAGCAGCAGGCGCAGGTGGTGCTCCCGGGCACGGTGGGGCACGATGATGGCTGTTCGGGAGCGGGGCTCACACCCTGCAGGCCGGTACCGGCCCCCCACTTCCACCCGGGGGTTCCTCTCCACAATCTCTGCCAGCGACGGCACCGGGCTAAAGGACACGGACACGGGCCCCACTGTGGGGAGGGAACGGCAAGGTCAGGGATTAGAGGGGCAATGAGAAAAGAAGGACCCCCATGCCTCCACCCCGGGCCTGGGAACACCACAGGCCCTGGCAGTCGGTTCTGGGGCTCAGCTTTCCCAAGGGCTCCCTAGAAACCTCGCAAGCCTTTTGCGTTCCCCGTCATCTGGAAACAGCTTTACAAAGTCTGAAAGGCCCAGGCTCCGTACCTAGCCTACCCCTCTTTAGGGTTCCATCACTCTCTCCTGCCTCACCAGGCTGGAGGCTCCAACGAGAAGATGGAGAAAAACAGGACTTCCAAGTAACTAAACCAGAGCTCATCAACAAAGGAGGCAAGTCCCAGCCCAGGGCAGGAAGAGCACACCAATGGCCAGGCAGTAGAAAGCTGTGGCTCTACCTGGGAGCCCAATCTAAATTCCAAATTCAGAGTGGGCTCCACCTCAACCTCAGCCCAGCTTTCAACTACTTTCACGAAGTCCAAGGCCCACCCCTGCCGCCCCAGCTCCGGCCTCACGCCTTGGCCTTCCCTTTACTTCCTCCTTTCTGCACTCACCTAAGAGAGGAGATCGTTCTGGACAGTAGGGCAGACCTTGAGGAGCTGGAGGGCCCCCTGGGGCAACGGGGGCCCCAGGTAGGTGACTGAGGTTACTGTAGACATCATGGGGATGAGAATAGTCAAATGTCGGCCCCTGCTCGCGGCCAAATAGGGCACTGAGACTTCGGAAGCCCCCCAGGGACAGGTACATCATGACAGCCAGCTGGGAGCCCACAAGCAGGGCCAGTGTGCAGGGCCGCTCCAGCAGCCTCCGCAGCATCCTGGGGTGAGGTCTGAGGAGGGAGAGAGGACAGTTCTGGGGGGCCAGGCAGGCAACGAGCAAGCCAGCAGCGAGATCGTAGCTTAAGAATGAAGGTGGTGCCAAGAGTTAAGAGGAAGAAGAGACAAAGGACAAAGTCACAGAAGGGAGCACACAGGTGCACAGTCAGGCGCAGAAAAGAAACAGAATGTAACCACCAGCAGCCCCACACCTGCCATTTCCAGCCCAAGTTTCGCTCCTCCACCTCCTCCCGGAACCACTCAGCCAGCTCCTCTTGGTCCCCACCCCCAAGAATGCTTACATCATTCAGGTCCCATGTCCATTTTCAAAGGAGTCCCTGGAGAGCCTCCCTTCCAATTTTGGAGGCGAACAGACTCACCTAGGTTCAAGCAGTCTTCTTCGGGATCATGGGGGCTTCGGGAGGTCCCCGCGGGGCAGAGATGTGAGGCATTATCTAAAATTGGAAATGTCACAGAGGACAGAGAAGGGCTCCATCCGGCGCTCCGACAGCGATCCCGGGGCCAGCTGTAACACAAGTGGTCAAGGATAACCACCCACCCAGAGGGGCAGAGATCAATATCAGGGTGAAACTGGTTTCCCAGCGGGGGAAGTGAGGGAAAGTGGTTGGAAAGAAAAGGGGAGGAGCCAGAGATGCCAGGTCCCCAGCCTCTGCCCCCGCTGCCCTAGAGTGTTGGGTTCAGGCTTACTTAACCATACCCCACCCCAACAGGACCAACCTGTTCGGGGAGTAGGGATAGGGCAGCTAATGAAGACATTATTTTCGCCCAGGGGTGAGGCAGTCACGACAGGATTGTGGAGTGGCCTCAGGAGGGCCAAGGGCGGAGTAGGAAACAGGCTCCGTTCCGTTCTTCACGTGCCTGGGAGCTAGCTCCGCAGGTGCAGGGAGCATGACCACCTGGGAGCTGCAAGCAAACAGCCCCGGAGCGCGGCGGGGAGGAGGGTAGGGGTGGCGTCCTCTACCTTTTCGACCCCTTCCCGGTCCTAGCGGGGGGTGGGGAGGAGGGTTACTGCTAAAAGTCAGGCAGGGGAAGGGAGGGCTGGGCAGAATCTGGCGGGGGTACCTGGGCTGGCTCACCTAAGGGGCGTGGTCAACGCTCTGCAGAAGGTCACAGATCAGTTCTTCCCGCGCACCCCCATCCCACCCCAACCTCCTCTTGCATTTGCAACGTGAGCCCACCGGCCTCTGTCCGATGCCCAACCGGGACCCCCTCCCTGCTCAAGCTGGTCTCCAGCCTTTACCCCAAACTTCTTAACCTGCCAGTCGCCCGAACCTTTCTCCCGGGCCTCTCACCTCATCATCCCCAGCCCACATACCTGCTCTCCAGCTTCCCGTCGTCACCGCCACCCGGACAGCCTGGCAGGTATCGCCGCCGCCATCTTGGAAGCGGGCGCCGCTGGGCGGGGCCTAGCGTCACGGGGCGGGGACTGGCGTCACGGGGCGGGGACTGGGCGGAGCCCACCGGGCGGGCGGGGCGCCGGTAGGGAGGCCCGAGCTCCGGCGGGCGGGGCTGGAGCGCTCCGAGAGCCGGCTGGGGGCTCTCCCTCCCGGACGCGCTCCGGCCCGGCTGCCGCTTCCTCCGACTGGGAAGACGTCATCAGCTCAAAGTAGGGCTCTCTTGTAGGGCCGAGCCTGACCCAGAGGCCAGTGCGACACTTTCTGGCGCGTCCCGAGCCCTGCCACCGCCGGCCAGCCCCTTCCCGGCATGTCCGGGGTGCCCCTGCAACTTAGTGCCGCTTCGTATCACAATGGTTTCTCGCTCAGGGTATATCCTTGCGACTGCTCAGGCACATTTTTGCGTCCCCAGGGTCTTGCGTCCGCAGACCTTGAAATAGAAACGGTTAGTTAACAAAACAAGGAAACATTGAGTGAGGAGGGAAGGGCAGCGTCTGCTTTAATGTAAAATTAAATGTAATTAATGTAAAATTGGGTTTCCCCGGATATGGGAGTAAAATGGACGCTCCATTAGTAGCCAATATGTTTACCTGTGGCTTCCACTACCCTCTTTCTTACCGTGTTGTGTTCGTTAGAAGCTGATGTTCACAGCCAGGAAACTTGGAATAAGTCACAGTGTCTGCCTCAAAAAGCTCATGCTCTTGTGAGCCTGTATGGGAGGAAGGGAGGGATCACAACACACTGTGATCAACATGATTGCCCAGAAATTGCAACCCATTCACACGTAGAGACTCGGGGAAAGACTTCCTGGAAGTGATGATCCTGCTGCCTTAGGAGAGTCTGTTTCCATGGGAACTATTTTACAACTCTAGGTAACTGATCCACATGAAAATTTTGTCCCAATATCGAGGTTCAGTTAACCCCCTATTCCCCACATTATACAGAACAGTTTTTGCCTCTATTTTCATATTCATTTCTGTATTCTTGATCTGTAAATGTGTCTGTTCTTTATATTTTCTTTTAAACCAGCTATATAACATCTGCCAGTTCCCTCATGAGTTAAATAAAATCTTCAACACGTGTTCATTTTTATTTGGATAGTGACCAAAACTCCCCTTGACCAAACTTCAGACAGTCTCCTCTGAGGCTTCTTTTCAAAGAGGCCTCAGCCTTGGTCCATGTGCCACTTTCAGCCAGAATCCTGCTAAGTCACTTTAGCCAGAATCTCCTCCTCATCCTGGGTTTAATTTTCCATCCACTCACCCTCTCATTCTTCTCATTGGCTATAAATACCCCCTAGTCCTTGTACTCAGAGTGGAGCCCAACCTCTCTCTGACCGGGATGATCTTTACACTCCCCACAATAGTCCCGAAAAAAGTCTTCCTTACCATTTAAACAACTGTTGTCAGAAGAATTGTTTCTTTAGCAGCGTGACAGTCATTTTACCCGTTTCTGAAAATTGTATTTTAAAAAGTGTTTTTATTTACCTTGAGAGAGATCACACGACCTGAGCTGAAACCAAGAGACACACGCTTAACCGACTGAGCCCCCCAGGCGCCCCAGGACTCCCTCATTCCTAATGTGGACTACTGGGTGGATGGCGGGATCCTTCAAGTCAGAAGCAAAACTTAGAAGAGGAACATTGAGGCCAAACAGTAGAGATGACAAGTTAAACTTTGGACTTAATGAATTGAAGATGCCTGTGGAGGTTCAAAATGAGGTCATAGTGGGTTTCATATAATCACAGCTTTCGATCGCACACACAGACTGGCTATGTGATGTTGAACAATACACTTTCTAGGTTTCGTCTGTAAAATGAGCCCCATCCTAAGGGGTTTTGTGATACTGTGAACTATCCAACAATGCCAGCAGTATATCTGAGTTTCGAGCACAAAGTAGGAACAGAGTAAAAGCCCTGATATTTTTTAAGGAGCTCACTGTGTAGTGGAAAAGACAGACTCCTAAAGAAAGTGGAAATGTTGTTCCCTCTTGAAAAGCTGACCTTGATCTTCTGTCCCACGTCTCTGCCTGCCGTCTGCTGCAGTTCCCCTGCATTCATTTGCAAGCTTCATTTTCAAGAACTTGCGTCTCTACTCCATCTCACTCTGGCCACACTCCGGACTTGGTTATCACCCAGAACTGCTACATCTCCGAAAACTTAAATTCGGATATGCTGGCTTCTACCACAAAATCCTGTCTTTCTATGTGCTGAATAAATCCTGGGGGGCTCAGTCAGTTAAACATCCTACTCTTGGCTTCGGCTCAGGTCATGATCCCAGGGTTTTGTGAGTGTGAGCCCCGTGGGGGACTCTGCGCTGACAGTGTGGAGCCTGCTTGGGATTCTCTGTCTCCTCTCTCTCTGCCCCTCCCCCACTCACAGTCTCTATCTCTCTCAAAATAAATAAATAACTTCAAAAATAATAATAATAAAAATAAAAAATCCTGGGGCCCCTAGTGGTCCAGTCATGACACACGATGCAATAGAAGAAACCCAGTCTGGTACTTGAAATTAATTCAAAGGAACTTAAATCTCTATTTCGTTTCTCAAGAAGACATCAGAGGCATCAGGAGAGAGCAGGGAGCAGGAGCCCATTTTATTGCACAGCCCAATGTCTTTAACACCCTCTCTGTCCCATCCCACATTGTCCGCTGAGACGGTAGCTTCTCCCCAGAACTACCTCTCCCAGCCCTGCTTAGCTCCTTACAGTGTTTTCCTCTGGCTTCAAAACTGTTCTCCTTACTTCTCTTTCGTTTTGCATAACAGAGAAGAACCTTCGAGCTGCCCCCTCAGAAGCAGAAATCTGTTTTTCTTCCAGCCCCCTCCTGCTCTCCTTGGGGGCCCTGCAGCCTCACAGCCTTCTTCTAGAAGACTTGTGACCCCATACTCTATTCTATCACGGAATCTGTCACACGGGGCTGGCATTTTGGTCTTACCTTACTGTCTCAGCCACCAGACTGTGAACTCTGAGGACAGGGACCATGTCTTCCCTTTTACCATCCCCTGAACGTAACCCAGAACTTGCAGCTCAAATTCTACAAAATAGCCCATCTTAGATCTGACCTAGACAGTTCCTTGATATACTTATTTTCTCATGCTAATGCAGGAGTGGGAAGGGGGGCAGACAAAGAAAGAGATTTGAGGAGAAGAGAATTAGCTTGTATGACACTTAGTAGAAGCCAGACACGGGACCAAACACTTACACCAGCCCATTCTTTTTTTTTTTTTTTAACGTTTAATTATTTGAGAGAGAACGCCTGGGTGGCTCAGTCGGTTGAGCAGCCAGCTTCGGCTCAGGTCATGATCTCATGGTTCATGGGTTCGAGCCCCACATCGGGCTCTGTGCTGACAGCTAGCTCAGAGCCTGGAGCCTGCTTCATGTTCTGTGTTTCCCTCTCTCTCTGACCCTCCCCTGCTTGTGCTGTCTCTCTCTGTCTCTCAAAAAAAAAAATTGAGAGAGAGAGTGAGAGCAGGGGAGGGGCAGAGAGAGGGAGAAGGAGAATCCCAGGCAGGGTGTGAACTCGAAAACTGTGAGATCATGAGCTGAGCTGAAGTTAAGAGTCAAACGCTTAACAACTGAGCCCCCCAGGCTCCCCTACACCGTTAAATTCTTAAGTTCTGACCACCTCTCCATAAGGCAGGTAGTAGTAATACCCATTTTACAGATCAAGAAACCGAGGGCCACAGAGATCAAGGAATTTAAGATCATATCATTACATGTAAGTAGCAAAACTTAGATTGAGTAGGACTCCAAATATCTGTATGCTTTCCAGACGCCATGAGAGCATGAGTTTGACTCCAGTTTATAACCCAATGGCTTATTTCTTGAACAAACAAATGAGATCAACAGTCAATTCTCCGTAGGAAGCTATATTTCAATGAATAAGTTTTTCTCTGTTCCTCTGACCCACTTTCAGGCCAAGATTCTCATATTTGTGGCTTCTCAGTGTTTCCATGCATCAACATTATTGAGAGAATGTGCTGGTACATCTCTGAGAAATTGGACAGGCCAACCTCAGGATGTGTCACTGGTTCGCAGGGCCAGTTGCTGGCTTCCCAAAGACCTTGAGGGATGTCTTACACAGGCTTCCTCTCCTCCCTTTCCTTCCGAAGACTGCCTAAGTCCTCTGGGCCTGTCCCTGTGTAAGGTTCTTCCTGGGGAAGTCGTTCAGCAATACCCCTCCACCACCACCCATCCCCACCCCACCCCCCACCCCTCTGCCTTCCTCTGAGCATTTTTAGAGCTGGTGGTTTCCCTCAGCTGGCAGCTGGTTGAGTCCTGCTGCCAATGATTTTGGCTCACCCCTCTAGCAACGGTCAATGGGGAAAGCATTCAATTGGCTCAGAAGTGTCCTCTTAGCCAATAAAATGTTAATACACTGAATTCCACTTTCTTCCCCCTTCTTCCCCCACAAGGCCTGACCAATGAGCTGCTGGGTTTTGTCGCTTACCGTCAATCTGGCATTTTAGAAGGCGAAATACTGTACTACTACGTGAGGATTAAAGAAGCGGGGCCAGGGATGGACTAGAAGTGTGTGTGAACAGCCATCCCAGAAACCTGGCTTTCCCACCCCACCCCCCACAAGAATCATGGCTGGACAGATGCCCAGATTTCTTCGGCTCCAATCACAGAAGTGCAGACTCTGAGCGGCAGAAAGAGCTTTAAGAAACTGGCTCAGCTCAGTTATTGGTCACCATCCCCCACCCCCACCCAAACACGCACACACACTTACCATCCCCTAACATGGTTGTGCACACTGCGCTGGAACTTCTCCAGGGACAGGGCGCCGGCCGCTGTCCCCTCGCAGTCCCAGACCCCTTTCTTCAGCTCCTTGTTGTGCTCTCTAAGACCAGATACTTGAAGTGTCTCCGTGTTCGTAACATAACTTCCTGTTATTCCTGTTTCTCCTCCTGATTACTCGCCCACACCCCAGCGCAGGCCCGAGAAGGCAGTAAGTAGGCAGACTGGGGAGACAAGAGCTCATCTTGGCTCTTCTAAGAAGGTATGAATCCCCCCTGCCCCATGTCTAACAAGAACTTGTTGGACCCCTGAAAGGGCCACTAGGCAGAATCTGTAGCCGA
This sequence comes from Helogale parvula, assembly GCA_004023845.1. Lineage (NCBI taxonomy): Eukaryota > Metazoa > Chordata > Mammalia > Carnivora > Herpestidae > Helogale > Helogale parvula. The sequence goes on from PJEM01007422.1 coordinate 16,456, forward strand.
GGTATGGAAAGGGTGCTATGGAGAACAGCGTTCCAGAAAGGGGCCCGGCCTCGCCTGGGGTTGAGGGGCTGTGATGCCCTTGACTTCTCTTTGAGGAGAGAGCCCTCTTTGTCCCCCTCTTTCACGCCCACCCAATCACAGACGTGGTCACTAAGCTCGTTCCCTTTCTGGGAAAAATCTCAGAAATAAAAAAAAATTTTTTTAATGTTTTATTTATTTTTGAGAAAGAGAAAACAAGCCGGGGAGGGGTGGGACAGAGGATCCGAAGCAGGCTCCATGATCTGTGCTGACAGCAGCAAGCCTCAGGCTCGAACTCACGAACTTCAAGATTCCAACCTGAGCTGGAGTCGGACGCTCAACCGACTGAGCCATCCATGCGCCGCCCCCCCCCCGAGAAAAATTTCTTTATGCCCGTCAGAACCTTACTCAGTGAGGGAAGAGCTTCTTGTGAAGATATTACGAAGATATTACGTGTGAAGATGATTTGCAAAGTGTGAACTAGCATGAGCGCCAGGTACCGCGAGAAGGCATCCACAGGACCTGCCCAGCCTGAGACTCCTCCTCCTTCACCCTCACAGCCCATGGGGCCTGGGCTCGGTCTCTGGATGGTTTCTCTGGCCCTTATGATGCAGTTCTCTGTATCATCCCGTTGTTTCTGTCTGGGGCGGGGGGACGGTGCAGCAGGCATCTTGGGCCCGATGCAGGTTGCTCCTTCAGTCACACACTGTGTTTGTGCCTCGCATGGGCTTCGCACAGACCTCTGCCTCCGGTACCGCGAGCGCAGGGCTAAGATCTGTAACCTCGGTAGCGGTGGTCCCGCTTTGCTAAGCACGGGACGCAGTTGAAGATCACCCTGACCTTCTCAGTCTCCTGTTTACACCTCCTCCAGTATGGGTGGGAGAAGGAAGGGAGGGAAAGCCAGGAGCTAAGTGGGGGAGGGGGGGAGCACCCTGGAGAGAAGTGAGGGTGGAGGCCCAGTTCCCTGCGCTGCCGAGGGTACAGAACTTGGTGAGCAAAACCCGGCTCCATGAGCACATCACACGCAAGCAGCGCCATGTCTATGGCCGGCCCCGGCCCCCAGCCCCCGCAACGCACCCCAAGCAGTGTGGGGCAGAGTGAGGCGCGTCTCCTTCCCCATCCTCCCCTCTCCCACCCCCACCTCAGGGGGGTCTCTCCCCAGGGTTCCTCCCTCACCTCGGCATCCACTCCCTTCCCCAGGCCCTAGCGGCCCCGCTGCTGCCGATCTTGCAGGACCCATCCGCCACCCTGTTCCAGCCATGTGTCCTTCATGACTCACACAGGGCTGCCCAAGTTCTTTCTTGAGCAAGGTCACCTGCTCAGAAGGAAAAGTAGAGCTATGTCTGGTACCCTCTGCCCCTCAAGTGGTCTGCGACCTCCAGGGAACACCTGGATGCCCCCCCAGACCCGCCTCCCCACCACTCTTCTCATCCTCTGGGCTCTCCCCTACCAAACCATGCCCTGTTCCTCTTTATTAAATTCTCCTCCACCCTCACATCTGCAGAGAAGTCTGTGTTTACCCTCGTTGATTCCGGGGCCCCAATCCTAACCTCTCCGTAGTCCTAAAGCTAACTCCCACATGGTTCAGCCTTTACTCTTTTGAAGCTACTGTTATCGACTGTTTCCAGAACAACCGGCTGGGGATGGGTATGATCAGCTCCCTGGCACAGAGGAGCCGGCCAAAAGGCTCACCACCAGTGACTTCCCCAACACCACAGCTAGTAAGACACTGACGCTCAGCTCAAATTGAGACCCATGGACTCCCTCTCCAGTGCTCTTCCTACAACGGCGTCCCCACTAGGGACTCTCGATACTACGTGCCGGTCTGCGTGGATGGAGCTGTTCTTTCCTTGGCACCTTCAAGTTCCATTGTGCCGGGGGCCAAGTTTTTATTTCATCTCCAGGGATCAGGGACATAGTCCTTTCTCTGACAGTTCTGCCCACCAGAGGAGCGTGGCCTGGGGCAGAGGGTGGGCGTCGATGGTGTGATCTCTGCCACCTTCAAGCCCGCGGACGCTGGAGGTGGGCAGAGAGGCCGCGGCCACTGCGGAGCACTTAACCCGGCGCCACGCGTTATGCTGGTTCTTTATTTACATTATTACTTAGTCCTCACAACAATTTCCAAGGGAGGCATTATTATTGGCAACTGAGGAGACGAACGTTCAGAGGTGTGGAGCCAGGGTGCAAGCCCACATCTGTCTGGCTCCCAGAGGAGCACATAAATAGCAGAATTCAATATATATTTTAAAAATATGATAATCCCTTACTCCCTGAAGGCCTATCCTCCCCGACTGCTCCTCTCCCAGAGAAAAATTCAGGGAGAAGAAAGCAGGGCAGGATGTACCTTAAATGTGAACACACACGCACTCGCACACACACACACGCACGCACACACACATACACACACACGGAGCAGTTACGCCTACCACCACCACCCTGGATTCCTAGCCAGGGTGAGGGTTATGAGGGGCGGAAGTCAGCTTCCCCAGGACCCTAGCCCTCATCCCTTTCCCTGGTGCGAAATAAAAGTGAATAAATACTAAATAAATACAACTGCCGCCCCCGCTCCCCCCTCCCTCCTGTGCCCAGCAGGGTGGAGGGGGCAGTTTTGGTGGGGGACTGTCCCCAGCCCCTGCCATCCACCACCCGTCACTGCCGTCCAGGGCAGGAAACCAGGGCAGGGCCAGCCTGCGCATCAGGGTAGGGGAGAGGCAGGCCTCGCCGGCTCAGCCCCGGGCCGCCAAGGCTACCCGAGGCAGCCGCAGAGGCCCCCTCTGCCTCCCGATCAGTCCGAGGCCCCGGTGCCCACAGTGGGCAGCGGGGACGATGAGGTTATTTCCTGCCGGCCCAGGAGCGCCGCCGGAGGATCTCCAGGATCTGTGCCTTGCGCTGCAGCCAGTCCTGGGCGGTGGGGCGCGGCGTGGAAGGGGGCGGCTGGGGCACGAAGAAGCTGTACCGGAGGCGAGCGTTCTGGGGGTTGCCGGCCACCAGGACCTGCAGCGTCAAGGGCTGGGCCAGCGGCCCGTGGCCTGACAGCGTCTCAGAGGCTGCGGTGGCCCCGCTGTAGCGCAGACTGACGGCCCCAGGCAGCACCACGTCCGTGGCAGAAGGGATCAGCGTGTATTCACCGTTGAGGGCGTAGGAGCCGTCCTGCAGTTTCAGGGCTAGGTAGAGGCTCCGGGGACCGGGGGCCCCCTGCTGTCGGACAAGGATGTGAGTGGCCCCCGCGGGGATGGTGACCACGTTGTTGTACCCGTACCTGTGTGGAAGGAAGATGGGAGAGCTCAGCATCTTCCCGCATCCCCCCAGCCTTTCTTTTTTTTTTTTTTAATGTTTTTTTAAATTTATTTTTGATACAGAGAGAGACAGAGTATGAGAGGGGGAGGGGCAGAGAGAGAAGGAGACACAGAACAGGAAGCAGGCTCCAGGCTCTGAGCTAGCTGTCAGCACAGAGTCTGACGCGGGGCTCGAACCCATGAACGTGAGATCTGATCTGAGCCGAAGTCTCCAGCCACCCAGGCGCCTCCCCCCCCCCCCCCCCCCCCCCCCCCCCCCCCCCCCCCCCCCCCCCCCCCCCGCCAGCCTTTCTGAGCTGCGTTTGCCTGGCCATGTGTATGACTGCGTGTGTGAGACTGCGTGTGTGAAGAGGGCTGTCCCCCTGACTATGGAAGGTGTCTGCACAGATCTGACACCTGGTAGTCCCAGAGAGCTGCAGATCTGAGCCACATGCAAGTGTGCCCTCCGCCCTCTTCTCCCCAGACCTTTGCACCTGGTGGCCCTTCGAAGCCCACCTCTTTATTTTTTAATGTTTTTTTGGGGGGGTCCCTGGGTGGCTCAGTCGGTTGGGCAGCTGACTTTGGCTCAGGTCATAATCTCGCAGTTTGCGAGTTTGAGCCCCTTGTCGGGCTCTGTGCTGACAGCTCAGAGCCTGATGTGGGGCTCGAACCCACGAACCGTGAGATCATGACCTGAGCCGAAGTTGGACACTTACCTGGCTGGGCCACCCAGGCACCCCGAAGCCCACCTCTTTGAGGCCACTCCGATCCCCCCTCCCTCCAGGAGCAAGTCACCTCCTGGGGAAGCTTCCCTGATGCCCACCAGGGCCCTGACGGCAGCCCAGGCTGCCACCTGTTGAACAGGTGGGACACTGTGCTATATACCTGGGTACTCATCTGTCCCCTCCACTAGACGGTAAGCTCTTTGGGAGAAGTTCAGTGTTAAGTTCACCCTTGCGTCCCCAGGGCCAGAGGGGAGGAAATAAACAGTGAATGAACCTGAATTTTCTGAAGGAGCCAGACTGCTTTTTGCAGCTAGAACCATCCCCACCGCACACCATGCACTTGTCAAACTTCTTCTTGGAGCCAATGACGCGGTCGCAGCCAGCATGGATGCAGCGGCCCTGGACACAGACGGAGGAGCTGTCCGGCGAACACGGAGTCCCGTCTACCACCTGACGGGAGGAGAACGACGCATAGTCAGGAGGGATGGGTGAGCCAGACGAGACCCGCAGCCCACCGGGAAGGGACCGTCCTGAAGGCTAGGTAGGAGGGGACGGGGGTGGCGCCAGCCCAGCTGCTGTAAGGGGAGGTCAGCACGGCAGCGACAACACTAACTTGAAAACCCACCATTTTCAGAATACTCACTATGACTCAGACCCTGTGCTAAGCGCTTTGTAAACAAGACTAGAAATCTCACAAGCACTATTTGAGTCTCTAGAGCTGGGACACCAAGGTGTTAGAAAGATGAAGACGTTCTCCCTAGACGGCTGTGACGTAGCCCGACACTGCACGGCTGAGTCTCAACGCCACCCCTCAACCTCGAGGGCAGTGCCCCACGTGGACGCTAGGGGGCGGCCGACGTGCAAGAATCTTCCCCAGGGGAGGGGTGAAAATTCTGCTAGGGCTCCTTCTCGCCTGGGCCTTCAACAAACCGCCCCATGGCCAAGAGGGAGTGGGGGGCGGGGCACTGTCTCCACGAGGCCTGTTCAGTGACGGACTGGCCATCAGCGAGCTGAACAAGGCCACCCCTGTAGTTCATAGATGAGCCCAAGGAAAGGGGCGAGGGTCAAAGACTTGCCCAAAGGGCCACACCCCTTCTCACGAAGTAGAGCTCGGGGAGATGGGAAGAGAGAGAAAAAGAAACCCCGGGAAACTTATCTAGAATCTGGGGCTTGTTTCCCAAATACCCAGGATGGAGGAGTCTGACGGGCCCGGACTGGCCCAGCCGGCTGCAGGAACAGCAGTGGCGGAGCTGCTCTGGGGGGACTGTCATCCAAAAGTAGGGGGGGCGGCTGGAAAGACCATGACTGCACAGAGCCCGGGGCGTCTGGGCCTTCCTTACCCGCGGCTCCAGGACGTAGTAGTAGCCCAGAGCCCGGGCCTGGCAGGTGAGTTTGCACTGGTCCCGGGGGGCCACGCCTGTGTAGCGAGGGACCCAGTCCATGGGCCCCGGAAAGCTCTTGAAGAGGTCGGTGCGGTGGTTGTAGGCGGCGCACTGCTCTTCCCGGAAGGTGAGCGCTGTGGGGGGGAGACGGCGGTCAAGGTCCTCTTTCCTTACCACGTCCCACGTGAGCCCCTCCTCCTAAGCCCCTCAGACCTCCGGACAGCGTGGCACCTCTCACCCCCCACAAACTGCCAGAGAAGGTTCCTGAAGGGCGAAGTCTCTCCCCTCGACAGAAGGGGACAGTCCCTACACTCAAGGGACGACCGCCTCAGCTCCACTGTCCCCGCCTAAAGGCCTCTGTCCCTCCCACTCCTCACCTGACCCTGTCGGGCAGTCCTGGGTGTTGCAGGACCGGAAGCGGGTGCGACGGCCCTCACAGTACTTGCCACCGTTGCGGGGGACGGGCCGCGTGCAGTCCCTCGAAGAGAACTGGACGCCGCCCCCGCAGCTCCGAGAGCAGCCGCCCCAGGATCCCCAGGGACCCCAACCGCCAGCCTGCGGGACCTGCAGAAGTACGACACAGAAGGGTGCGATGAGCAGACTGTCCTGGGCTCAGGGACGATCCCCACTACCCCCACCCCGCTGCGCCCCTGCCCCGGGACTCACGTTGAAGTCCTGAAGCTGGTCCACGTGGAGGCAGCGGCCCCCCATGCAGGCCTGCGCTGGGCCGCAGGGGGTGCCATCGGCCCATGGGGAATGCTTGGTCTGGCACATGGCGTGGCCATTGAGATGGCCAGAGCACCAGAGGGCAGCACAGGGCGGCGGCAGCTGCGGACAATGGCGTGAGTCAGGCCCGAAGGTCAGCTGGCACTGGCGATCAGCGTCATAGTCCTTGCCGGGGAAAGTCACAGGCAGATGCAGGGGCGCCTCTGGCTTGTCTAAGAGACAGTGCCCTGGGAAGGGGGTAGGGATCGGAAGTCAGCAGCGGGCTCAGGGAACGCTCTAGAGTGCTGGCTGAAAGCGTGGACTCTCTGGGCCCTGAGGGATCCTAGAATCCAAATCCGGAGGCTGGAGAAAGCTTGAAGCAGCAGATACAATTGACGGGGTGCTTGTCATGGGGTGAGCAGTGGCTGAATGCCTGCCCGATGCGCTCTCTCATTTAACCGACGAGGTGGCTACCATTACTGCGCCTCGGTTACAGGTCAGCCACACAGACGGGCAGAAACTTAGTCACACGCGCATCTAAAGAACAGCATCAGGACGGGAGCCCAAGGCACTAAGCCTTCCTGCCTGCTCTCACCAACCATAGAGCTCTGGAGTCTGCTTCTTACCAGCTACCTGGCGGGCAGCCGCCTTCCTGCCAGGCTTGGACCCCTCAGGTGACAGGCGGTCCCCTCCTTCACTGCAACCCCACTCTAGGGTGAACAGGGCTGACCCTTAAAAGGTCAGATCTATTTCTACTGCACCAAAAGTTGCCTCCCTTGGCCGTGCTATTTATTCTAGAGGAAGTGGGAACCGCACAAAGACAGATGCATTTCTCACCCCATCCCACACGGCAGAGGAAATACATTTGAGGGACTTGGCCCATGCAGAATGCAGCAGAAGAGAGAGTGCGGGGGCGGGGGGGCAGAGAAAGGGGAGAGCTATCTGCTCACCATAGCCATTGTCCAGGAAGTCGGTGATGAACCGGGCGCTGCAGGGGGACCAGGGCTCCTCCGGGTCCACGTGAGCCATCACAGGGGCCATGACATGGCGG